>CM076251.1:11461478-11586478 GCA_038380765.1 Odontothrips loti
CCCTTCCACCCCCACCCACCCCGACGTGTACAGCCAGCGCCCTGTCGGGGGAGGGAACGGGTGGGAGAGAGAGGGAGAGACATGTAGAGGGTAGTGCACTGTAAAAGTAAATCAGGCATAGAGCGGAAATAAAAATAACAGTAGAATAAAGAAAGCAATCCTTTTGAGCGGGACAGCGCGCAAGGGGGGAGGGGAGGGGGAGGGTTTGTGGGGTGGAAGAGGCTAAAGACTCCGGGGTGGGAGGGGAGCCAGACTCCCCTTCCCTGCGACCAGCCAGAGAGAGAGAGAGAGAGAGAGAGAGAGAGAGAGAGAGAGAGAGAGAGAGAGAGAGAGAGAGAGAGAGAGAGAGAGAGAGAGAGAGAGAGAGAGAGAGACCCTCACTGCGCAATGAAAGGACGGATATTTTGCGATTTATGTGTATCCGGGATGTCTCTAAACTTTTCGCTCCCAAAGTGATATGTTGTGATCATAAATCGGTCGGCCCCTCCACGCCCTCGGCTGCCCTGGGCTGGGCTGCCCTCGGCCCTGGCAGCGTGTCGTCTGCTGGCTCGGAGGAAGTCCACATGCCGCGACAACTCTGGGCTCGAGGTATCGAACCTAACCTAACCTCACGCAAAGGAGGGATGCGAAACGTGTTTCAGTTGGGCGTGTCGGGCGTTCCCTCGCCGGAGCAGACGCGGACAAAGCGACGCCAGCAGAACGTTATTGTTTGTTCTGGGCGGCGCTGGCGCGGTCGCCGGAGGTGGGGAGGCGGGAGGGGCAGCGGAGATGCCTCAGTGGGCGCCCACCGGGGACAGCTTGGTGGTTACCGCGCCCGACTGCGGAGCAGAAGACCGCGGTTCGACTCCGGAAAAGTTTCGACTCAAGGAGAGATGTTGGTCCAATTTGGGCGAGGCGTTGGACTGCAGGTAATGGGCACAGGGTGCGGCCTGGGGCGAGGGGTGGGGGCGGTCCGTGGGGGGCGGGTGCCCCGGGCTTTGAGAAGCGCCACCCCCGCCGCCCCCGCCACTCCACGCCTTGACCAGCGGACGCTGCGGCGCGCTGCGACGTCTGGTCCAGCCAGTCCAATTTCGGCCCTTGGCATGCATAATGCGTGGCCAAAGCGAGAACTAATCTCAGCAGCAGCACTGCGGCCTGCCCAGGCTGCCCGGGCCCCGGGAGAGTTAGTGAGTGCGAGAGAGACCCTTGCCCCGCGGTAGCGGCGGTAGCGGCGGTAGCGGCGGTAGCCCCTCTTGTGTATCCAAGGAAGGGGTGGGGCGGGGCGACCTTCTTTCTGCAATACCAGGCCGGCGCCCTTTAAACTTAATTAAAAGAGAAGTTGGTTCGCCCTGATTCTACCCCCTCCTCCCCGCCCAAAACTCCAGTTGCCCTCATCTCCTTGCTGGAACATCCCCCGCACTACCCTCAGAGGTGGGTGCATTGCGCCCTATCCAGCCGCGAGCGGAACGCATTCTATGCATTTGTGTGTATTTTTTGCCACGGCTTGTTCCGCGGGTCGGGGACTCAGAGACAGTTTTTGTGTAGGGACGATGTTCGCGGGCGCGGGGGCCGTGGGGGCCGCGGGGGCCGCGGGGGCCGTGGGGGCCGTGGGGGCCGCGGGGCCGCGGTCGGCGGGACGTTAACTCCCAATTTGCATGTCAGAGAGAAAGTGGCTGCTTGTTTGGAGGGGGACCACACCGAGAGGGGCCTCGACAACAACAACAACAACAACGTCCTCAGCGTCCTCAGAGAGGAGCTCCGGGGGTCCTCAGGACTACCCTGGGCAGGACACCGAGGGGTGGCTGCAGGTAACGAGCTCACGCCCCGGCATCTGAACCCGCGCGGACTCGCTGCTCTCTCGCAGAGACTGACGGACAATATTGTACTGAGTACACACAGCAGTTTGTGCGGTCGTAACATACAATTTAACTTTTCACAACAAACATTTTGCACAGAATGCAGAATTTCGCGATACGTAATGTCTCACGACCAACATGTACGATAAAACGTGGAATTTTTGTACAGATTGGAATTGGTTAGAGCAGTAAGAAAAATAGTGCATAAGTCTCTCTGAGAGTGTTTGAAAGCTGGAAACACACATGCTGGCTGAGAACTGGCTCCTGACTGAGTTCAGAGCATCATCATCCATCGCACGGCGCCAACGACGCATATGCGCCGAGTGAGGACACTTTAACGGGGTTTTAATTAACAGCAGTGTGAACCGAACGCGCGACCCGTAATCCAAAGTTACATAATCGCAAAACACCCTCCCCTCCCCACCCCACCCCTTCACCCGCTGCTCCCCTGAGATGTGACGTCCCCCGTCACCCACCCCTGTGTGCACCCCGGTGCACCCCCTCCCCCGGCAATCGCACCCCAATCCGTCCAGGTCCGGCCTGGCCATCCTTCATATATAGCGGCGATCAAAAACGAAAGCGCCGAACAAAAGGTGTATTCTGTCGCGTACAAAGGGGTGGCCTCCCCTCCCCTCCCCGCTCCGCACCGACCGGTCCCTTGCGGCCGGCGCGCGGCCGGCGCGGGGACGGGGGGTAGGTGTCAAAGTTAGGGTTTAGAGTTCCATAATGGAAGTAAGTACGTACCCTCCGAGAAGAAAGGGTGCGATCGCGGGGGATAGTTTAAAAAGAAATTTGCACGCCCTTTCCTCGCGGTCATTTTTCACAAATTCCGCGGGTGGCGTTTTGGTTTGCGTAAGCAAGAGCGCAGTACGACCGACGGAGCGTGACAATTTCAGTTTGTCCGTCTTCCCTTTATTTTATTTTTTTTTTTTTTTTTTCGCCTCGACTGTACGTACGTCAGACAGGCAGCCCTCGCTTGGGTAAACAAAGTGACAACCGGGAGCGCGGCACGCGGCACGCGGCACGCGGCACGCCGGTTTTACGCTCTGCGTCTAGCAAGGTGGAGTCGGCGGAGTCCCCGTCGGCGCTGAGAAGGGGACCGGCAGCCACCTGACACTCGGTTTATGCCACACATGAGTAGAGGACTTGAACGCCAGAGGCAACCGCAAAACCGTTGCACAGTCGAGCAGAATTTAAAATTCAGAAAAAAAAAGTTACTCTCAATATTTATTTATTTTTAGTTTTTAAAGCGCTCAGCGTTAGTGAATTGGAAAGTCCAAGACGATCCCCGCGGCTACGCGTCGCCAACGCTGTGACGGCACCGGCTTAGCAGCCGAGGGGGTGTGAACGCTGAAAAAATGGGGGGGTTGTGGGAGGGAGGGTGAGGGGAGGGTGAGGGGTCCGGGTGAGCTTCCATTGTGACGCCCGGGACACCTTCTCTGCGCCGGGCCCGACCACAGGCAGAGGACACAAAGACACCATCAGCGGGCGAAGGGAAGGGGTGCAGAGGGGTAGCAGGCAGGGTGCCTGCGCCAGGGGGTGGGAGAGGAGGAGGGGGAGGAGGGGGAGGACGCCGGCCAATTTTATGCTCTGTAACCGTCAAATAGAAGGCGATTTAGTGGCGGCGAATGTCCATTGTTGACTGCCATTGTTTGACATGGGGACTGCATTGGCTGCGTTGCGTGGTCGCGGCGTCTTTGTCTACCGCCGCGCCGCGCGTGCTGCCGGTGCTGCCTCGTCACGTGACGGCCGGCAGCCAATGAGGGGGTGTGTCTGTTTGCTGGTGTGACAGCGGCCGACTCCCGCACTGCAGCAGCGGCAGCAGCCGCAGCAGCCGGTGTGTAGGCCAGCCAAAGCCGGCGCCGGGTCGCGTGGCAACTCACAAATGATAGCTGAACTAGTCAAGGCCTTATTGCCAATTTTTCATATTTTGACAAAAAAATGAAATTGAGTTTTTTTCGGTGATGTTTGGAACAATCCCTGAACATCGTCTTGTCACGAAAATGGTGTACTATGCGATGTTCATGAAGGCAGAAAACAACGAGCAACTGCACCTCACGCCAACCTATGGAGTACCTTTCAGGTACTTGAAACACCCGACCAAGCTGTGGCAACATCACTAGACTTCGCGCAGCGACTGGGAATGATGCCGGGAGCCACCTCAAAAAGTCTTGTCGAGTGGCCAAAACTTTATCCCCGCCGTTTAGAAACAAACAGACAGGCAGATACGCCGTAAACACCTCTCGTCAACCTAAGGATCCAAAGTTGCTACTGAGCAGCTGGGAGAGGCTGCTCCAGCACCTCTTTAGACCTCCTCTATCGGTCCAGACAAATTTAGTCAAAATTTGAAACACAATTTTTATATTTTTTTTCGGACAAAAAAGAGGTAAGGCAGTCTTACCAATTTTTAAAAGTTTTACAAAAAAAACGAGAGTTTTTTCGGTGGTATTATGTTTGGACCAGCCCGTAGGACTTCTGTCGTTCGAGCCCCGGGGACTGTGTGCCCCCTGGCTGACCGCCTCATGGGGGGCACACGAGCCCCGGGGAACGTTCCCGAACGTTTCTGAACGGAGCAACTGAGGCTGCTCCTGTACTTCTTGAGACCTTCCCTATCGGCCCATGCCGATTTAGTCAAAGTTGGAAACACAAAATTATCAGGGACAAACAACTGGTGATGATTAGCAAATTTTCAAATTTTAACAAAAAATTAAATTTTGTTTTTCGGTAATGGTATGTTTGGACCAACCCCTGAACACCATCTTGTCATAAATATGGTGTCTCATGATGCTATGACTTCAGAAAACCACAAAAAATAAAAAAAAATAAAGAAAAAAGGTTTGCCGTGCCGGCGGAGGCGCTGATGCCTGGGTTCGACCCCCGCCTCCCGCCCCGTTGCCCCCGCCGCCCGCCGCGCCACGCGCCCTTTGCCGCCACCACCGCAGTTTGTTTCTTCCCGGCGGACGATCTAAATAATCTGCTTCCTCAACTTCCAGGAGAGAATTTATAATACAGCGTAATTTGGCAGCTGTTTGGCGTCGCGGCAAAAAGAGGGGGAGGCGCGGCGGTGTAGTGGCGCCGGCCGCTCTATAATACTTCATCAGGGCAGATAGCGAAAAGTCTGTCGCCGTCCGGAACCGTAGCCTTGGATAGAACAGGGACAAGCGCTTCGTCTCAAACTGCCTCCGAAAGTTGCCACTGTGGCCGCCCTGGGTTGGGCCACGGCTGCGGCGCTGGCCCCCCAAAAAACGGTTTTTGCTCTTCTTTTTTTTGGGGGGGGGGGGGGCGTGACGCGGCGAGACAGCGGAAGCTATGGGCGTAATTACACGCGGGCATCGCGTCTCCGTTTCCGCAGAGCAAGAGAAGAGTTGTCCCACTTTAATGAAGAATCTCTCCCGTTTCGCCATCTGGGCCGGTCCCCTTAATTAAGAAAGCATTTATTAAAATCTGTGGCCTTGGGAAAGGACTCGTCAGTCAAGCCGGCCGCGAAGCGCGCAAAGTGTGCGGACACAGGGCGGCAGGGGGCTGAGGGGGCTGAGGGGGAGGGGGGGGGGGGAGCCCACACGACTATCCTAGCAGCGGTTGCCTACCCTGCAGTTGACTTCTCTTGGCTTCGACAGCTCACTGTAACACATATGCGTTTCTCGACTTCCTGATTATGAAAATATTGTCTCTCAGATGACTTATTTTTGGCCTAAGCCCTAAGACTCGGCAATATGTAGTTCCGAAGTCCGAAGGCTGTTATTTTGACGAACCCAGACGGGACGCATATTGCCATACCCTTCATGAGAAAAAACCACACAGCCCAATGGCGCCCTCTGATTGGCTGCCAAGTCCAGTATGGAAAATCGCGCAGCCTGAGACTCAGGGATGTGTCATTTGGATGGCTATGAGGATATTCATGTGAAACATGTTCTAATAACTACATTTACAACAAGTACGATCCTGCTGCAGGGAAGAAAAGCTTAATAAGAGATGTAAAACCCCTTCTGAAGGAAATAAAAAAAATCGGCGTTCAGGATCGATCGGTAATCATGGTAGTATTATAAAATTACGAAAGGAAAAGAAGGGAGCGGAGGCGAAGTGAGGAGAAATAATTTTTAAGAAGACGCAAATTGAAAAGGTGTGTCCGCGGTTGCTGGGGCCGGGCGGCGGGGGCGGTGGGGGCGGTGGGGGCAGCGGGGGCCCGGACCCGCCCCGCTTCCCCCAGCAGCACACGCCTGATAGCACGGTTAGCAATACGAGATTGCGTCGTCTGCTGCGAGGAAAAACGAGCGGCGGGATGGAGAGGCAGAGGCAGGGGGCGGGGCGGGGCGGGGCGGGGCGGGGCGGCCATGTGGCGGCGGTGCAGCGGCGGTGCACTGTCAAATTTGGTACTGAAGATTGTTTTTATCGGGTCCTCCTGCTTTCTCTTTTTCAACAACGTTTCCGTCTCATTATTTTATCGTCAGTCGACTCAGTACATGAAGGTGAAGGACATCGTGAAGTTGAAGTGGCTCTTTTATTTTTAGTTTGTTTACCATGTGCAGCCCCCTTTGCCCTGCACTCGCCGCGTTTCTTCTGCTGCCTGCATAAACTCAATTAGCCGCGGGGCGGTTCTGCAGGGCTCGAGCGAAGTACTCTGACGTTGTGGCGGGCGGGGGCCTCACTTACTTGGGTCCTCGATTGGGGAACCCCCGCTAGGGGTCTCTCTCTTTCTCTCTCTTTCTCTCTCTATCTCACTGTCCGGGGCTTCGCACCGCGTGGTTGAATGAAATCTCTCGTGCAAAATCATAATCATGTGTGCCTGAGCAGACTCTGTGCCTGGCTGTGCCTCGCCGTGCCGCCGTGGTGCCCCTGTCGGCATGATAAGCCCAGTCTCTCTGGACGTCTCGCAATCTCGTGTATCAGCGGCGCGTGGTGCTGGGATGGGGGCCTGCAGCAGGAGGAGCACTCGGCCCGGCCCGCCGGCACTACATGTATATACGGATGGAATGGAAGGAAGAGCTCGGGGTGGAATTTTCATACAGACGCAAAGCAAGTGCACATGGAAGAAAGAAAGAGAGGGGACGAGCCGGAGAGGGAAAATTGCGGGCGGTGGCGACGACAGAGAGAGAGAGAGAGAGAGAGAGAGAGAGAGAGAGAGAGAGAGAGAGAGAGAGAGAGAGAGAGAGAGAGAGAGAGAGAGAGAGAGAGAGAGAGAGAGAGAGAGAGAGAGAGAGAGAGAGAGAGAGAGAGAGAGAGAGAGAGGGAGAGCGGTGAGTGGTTTGGAGCGCCGGTCTCATATATGGGGGCTCGAGCCCCTATAGCCCGTCCGGAGCGGAGCAATGCAAACATGTGCGGTAGGGCTAAATAAGGGCGCCGTGGGCTGCGGGGGCCTCCCTTTGGACGTGGACACTGCACACGACAGCTCCGTGTGAGCCGTCGCCGCCGCAAGTCTTTAGATAGACGGGGGGGGGGGGGGGGGGGGGGGGGCTTCGGTTTCGGACGGACGGAGATTTTCAGTGAGTAGCACAGTGACCCGCTGCTGATAAGAAGCAGACGCGGGACCCTTATCACGCCGTTGGCTATCACACGCAGTGCGGTGCGCGCCCTGCCCGCAAAAACAGAGCCGCAGCCCCAGTAAACTGTCGTGTCGTCTGGTGCAATAATCAGCGGAGGGGGTGAGGGGGGCGGGGGCACCTATTTGATAAGCAAACAGTGCGAGGAGCAGCCCAGTAAACAGTAGCGGAAGCCGCAGGAGAGAGAGAGAGAGAGAGAGAGAGAGAGAGAGAGAGAGAGAGAGAGAGAGAGAGAGAGAGAGAGAGAGAGAGAGAGAGGAAATCAAGGAATCGCCCCCGAAATTCTGCGCGCGGCAAGACTCTGACTAAGGACGGGGCCGGCATTCCCCGGGCCACTGTGTGTGTGTGTGTGTGTGTGTGCGGGGTGCGGGTGTGTGCGTGCCGTGGATGTACGGCCCCGGACGGCCACCTCTCTGTCGCCGCGCCACGCCCCCGCCCGGGCCGCCCGGGCCTTGGAGGGGCCGAAAACACACGCACAGATAGAAAAGGGGAGCAACACGCATCAACTACTATGCTAATCCCATGCAAATGTGCAGAGCAACCTTAAAGACGTGCGAGAGAGAGAGAGAGAGAGAGAGAGAGAGAGAGAGAGAGAGAGAGAGAGAGAGAGAGAGAGAGAGAGAGAGAGAGAGAGAGAGAGAGAGAGAGAGAGAGAGAGAGAGAGAGAGGGGGGGGGAGGAAGAGGTGGTGGCGGAGGTGCGGTCACATAGTGAGAGGGACAGAGACAAAGGGAGTGTGGAAATGAGATTTGAGGAGAAGGACTTTAAACCGGGAGCGAGAGCGAGAGAGAGATGCGGGGTTATCACGAGGTGGTCAGAGAAGGACAGCGCATGGCGCAGAGGGACAGAAGACGCTCTTTGATCTGTGCGGCGCGGCACCGCGGGACGTGACTGCCGACACGGTGTCGACTGACTGTCGACTTGACTCCGTGTCTGGACGATCGGTCTGCATAAGCAGCGGAGTAAATCAGCGACCCCCCGCCCCGTCAGGTGGAAGGGGAGGAGGTGGGATAAGACAGAGAAGGGAGGAGAATAACAGGAGCAGAGCCCCGAGGAAGGCGCGTCATATTTGTAGGGCTCGCCGTGCCGCTTCCCCTAAGTCCGCCGTGCCGTTTTGCATCTTTATTTGGAACACAGCCTGAGATAGATGAAGTAAGGCCCGGTGCTGCTGCTGCTGCTACTGCTGCTGCTGCTGCTGCTGCTGCTGCTGCTGCTGCTGCTGCTGCTGCTGCTGCTGCTGCTGTGGGGATCCCCACGGAAACAACTGGGGTTGCCGAGCAGCGCTGAGCAGCGCTCAGACCGTAATTAACCGTTTTGTGACGGATGCACCTGGAGCAGAAGGGCCGGGAGCCGTGAGAAGGGCTTGGCTGGCTAATCATCACTCCCTCTCCCGGAGGCCCCGGAGCTCGGCCCCGGAGCTAGGCCCCGGAGCTAGGCCCCGGAGGGGTAGGGCTTCGGGATTATGACGTCCTTGGCACTAGAGGCCCCCGCCCCGGCCACTGCCAAAAGGACACTCGAAAAAAAGCGGGGAAGCGAAAGGCATTATTTAGGCCCTTTTGAACACACCAGATCACTTTGCCGCAGGAGCGGGGCGGAGTGGGCCTGAAATGGGGGCAGCGTTTTTCGTTGCTCCTCGCTCCGCTCAGAACGGGAGCCTGGCAGGCGGTGAGGCAGGCGCGGCCGGGCGCCACGGACCGGAACCCCCCGCTCTCGGTCAAGTGGCCCACGGCGCCGTGGAGGTAGGCAAGCCAGAGGCCCGCGGCGCGCGGCTGTTTGGCGGGCTGCCTATCCGAGGTTCGCAGGCGCCTTCCGTCCCAGCGGCGGCGCCGCGCCGGGCAGCGCAGCGCTGGGCTGGGCAGCGCCCCGTGATCTCATTACAGTCCTACTCCAGGACCCGTCCCGCGTGCCGCGCACTGAATTTTCTCTTTCTAAATTCTGACATCACAAACGCAGCGAGCACTGTGCTATCCTGGTCTCACATTCGCAGCGAGAGGGAGAGAGAGGGAGAGAGCCTTTCATATGGAGATGATCACGGGGTGTGGATGTCCTCGAACACACGGAACACGTCCTATCTCCATCTCTCTCTCTCTCTCTCTCTCTCTCTCTCTCTCTCTCTCTTCTCTCTCTCTCTCTCTCTCTCTCTCTCTCTCTCTCTCTCTCTCTCTCTCTCTCTCTCGATCTGAGTCGTCTGTCTCTGCTCTTCATTACCACCAGACCGGGACCAATTAAAGCAGCTTTTGTTCCGGACACTTCTTCTTGTTCTTCTCCTTCTTGGTCGCTGAAGAGGTCATCAGAAATTAAGAAAAAGTTTTACCGTCCCCTGTGGTCGTGAGAAAAAAAAATTGGATTGAGAGAGAAAAAGAGGATCGGAAAAGAAGGGAAACGTCAATTAAACGTGACTTGAAGAAGACGCAAAGGGAATAGGAAGAAAGCTATGAGGTGTTTTCCTTTTCATTTAATTTCCATACCTCTCCTCTTTTCTCTTTTTCTACCTCTCTGCTTTTTTAATTGGTGACAGTGAAGAGACCTATCAAGCCCAAGACTTTAAAAAATTCCTTTCTGTTCGTCTCTCGCTGATGTGTTCTGCAGTGCTACGAACGAACAAACGGGAAACCACAATCCTCACCTCGGTAGGTCTCTTTGGTCTCCCGTGTCTAGCAGAGAGCAGAGTGAGAGAGCGATATTAGGTTTAATTAAATGTGGTACAGGACCAACACACACACACACATCGGGCCACTAATCAAAGCAGCAAGCGCGACGTCTGCTGACGTGTGAGGCTGGGGATGGGATGACGTCGGCTGCTCGTCACACAGCTGTCAGTCAAATCAAACAGGGCAATTAGTAGAGGCGTCAGCGTCAGCCGGGGTGTTGTTGTGGGCTAACCACGGGCCTCCTCCCCCCCCCCCCCTGTCCCGCCCCCTCTCGGCCTGTGATTGGCAATTTGGACGCGAAAACTCTTAGCGGCGCTAACTCGATTTTCCAGCGGCAGGCGCGTAGTGACCGCAGCGGGAGTACCCTTCCTACCGCTTTGGCGCCCCGCCCCGCCCCGCCCCCCGCGGCCAGCAGCGCTGCCAACTGTCCGCGACGGCAGCGAGAAATGAAATAAACCGGAGTCAATAAAGTGATGGAACGTGACACTGAAAAGTGGGTGAAGCGAGTGGTTGGAGTGAAGGGTGCGCGCGGAGAGGGAGCCGCAGGGAGCCGGAGGCAGCACAGCGGGACAGACCGCAGGGGAAATGTATTTCATTTTAGTCGACTTTTTAAAGCAGCGGAAATGTATAGCAAGATGACCCGTCATTTATAATTAGCAGGTACGGGCCCGCCAGGAGCTAATGGTTTGCATTAGGCGACGCGCAGAGCGCAGAAAAAAATATTTTTTCTCAAAAAAGAAATAATTCTTTTTTTTATACTATGATTTTATAATGGCCTCGCTAGATGCAACAAGACAGGCATGGAGAACGCTTTAACGTTGTAGGACAGGCTCGTTCTTTGAGTTTTGAGGGAAAATAGGTATGTTGTGTGAGGTACAAGTACAGGGAAGGGGAGGTAAATTTAAGGCAGCTCTGATTGATATTGCATTTATTCCATTTATTCTCCGGACATTATAGAAGATTCAACGGAAGAACAATGCACGGTGTGTCCACAGCACATACTTCTCCATATGGAAAACGCATCACCGGTGATTATCGGTACTCTCCTTCCGAAGCATACGGTGACCAAGGGGCTGACCAGACCCTGAGCGCAGACGGAGCACACCGCGCGCAATTCCGGCGCTGTCCGAGAGACAGCGGCGAATGGCGAATGGGACGAGGCGGCTGGCCACGCTCAGCGCGCGGACAGAGCACACTGCGGGAGCCAACGGTTCTGCTTCGGTTCTACTCTCTGCGGGACAACAGTGGCTATAGGACCGGCAGCGCGCTGCTCCTCTCCACCATAGCTCCGTAGCGTAGTGGGCTAGCGGACCGGTCGGTGATCGCAAGGTTCGTGGTTCAACTCTTTGCCGGAGTAAAAATTTTTCTGAAGTCTGCCGACCGAGGATGGTGGGTAAAATATACCAAAAGAACGTGTTCAAAGTGTGTTGTCTGAGTGACCGCGGACGTTGGGCCGCGGACATTCCCCGGAGGTTGAATACACTCGTTGACTCAGTGGTTCGACGCCCGAGCAGGGGAATGGTGCTTGCCAAGACTCGGCAGAAGTTAAATGTAGAGGCCTAGGGTTCGGCCTTCTACATTTTTCAAGCGTAAGGCCTCGGAATCTGGAGTATTCGGGCAACACCTACTTGGATACATGGCGTAGAAGAGTAGAGTACAATCGGCTTCGGCCGTGTACGATCTGGGCATCCTACCTCCCTCTCAATCCGCGAGGGAGTGGCCTCAGGGCCACAGACCAACTGGCTGGTCGAAGGGGGCTGACTCCTGAAATCTGGTCAGCGGAAGGGGCGATGTTGGCCGTTGCGGAAGCCTGCCTACCAAGGTGGCTGCGTCGTGCCTGTGTCTTAGCGGCGGTCAACTCCTGGTACACCGGTTCCCATCCGAACACCGAAGTTAAGCAGGAACGGTTCCGGACGGAAGTCTGGGACGAGGTAGGACCCACCCATTTTTGCCGTTTTTTGTTGTTGTATTTTTTATTTGCAGGATCTAAATTTTCAGGATTCAATATACTTTTGAATTTAAAAAAAAATATTGAAATGAAACGCTTTCTACCGAGTGTAACGAGCTCATCACTTTTAAAAAGAATCAAAACTTTTCATTTGAAAGGGGGTCTTAACGGACAGGGCAATACTCGTTCTTTTTTGCTTCTCCGTCGTAGCAGTAGTAGTAGTAAGCAAGTAACGAGTAAAAATTGCTGGATTAAATTTTTTATCGAGTTCGACGGGGCGAGACAGGGGAGGAGAAGGGGATGAGGGCGGCAGCGGACACACTTATATTCCTCGTGTCTGATGGCTCTTGCCGATTGATATTTACATTTTTATAACGGCCAGTCAGTCGGCTGGCATGCGGTCCCGGAGACAGCGGTCCGAAGTTCGTGTCGCCCCCCGACGGCGAGCGCGACACAGACATGCTGTGAAAGAGAAAGGGGGAAGCGTGGGGGGAAAGTGACAGACAACTCCGCATCGGGGTCTGGAGCACGCCCATGCATAACTCCGCATAAAGCCCGACAACACACCGCCGCCCTTGTGATGGCGCCGCCGCAGGGCTGGACAACAGAGGAATCGCACGGCTCCAGATGTCTGGCTGGTCTGGAAGACGGACGCAGGGACCTGAACTCTGCCCAGTTCCTGTACCAGATCGCGCGCAGAACGCCCGTAGATGGTGACTAAACTGATTTCGGCCAATTTCATGACACCTCCCTTAAGCGAACGGCAGCAGCAGATTTGGGAGGGTGGGAAGGCCGGCGCGGGCTGGACAAGTGTGCTTGCGGGAGGGGAGGGGGGAGACAGAGAGAGAGAGAGAGAGAGAGAGAGAGAGAGAGAGAGAGAGAGAGAGAGAGAGAGAGAGAGAGAGAGAGAGAGAGAGTCCTTGAGCAGCCGAACCTCCCTTTGCATTGCAAATACCGCGCGGTCTGGAGTCTCTGCCGGACTGGCGCACGCCCGGCCCCGGCAGGTCGGCAGGGGATCATTTCGAGGCCCCCGCCGCCGCCCCCGGCCGCCCCTGCCGCCGCCCCCGGCCGCCCCCGGCCTCTGCCTCTGCCTCGGGGGCGGTCCGCTGATCCACACAGAGGCAGCGGCCCACAGCCCGTGCAGCCCACGCTTGACAAGCGAGAGAGGGGACCATTTAATTTTTACCGCCGCCGTCGGAAAGGGTTCGGAGAGGCAGCAGGACGGGGCGGGGGTGGGGCGGGGTGTCCCCGGCTAACACCTTGTATATCGGCTGTCAGGACGATAAAATCGGCGCCTCTCGTTCCGGATTCCCGACTCGGTAAAGGGGAGGAAGGGGTGACAACTCGGGTGACAACTCGGGCGACAACGCCGGGAGGCTGCCGCTGGAGATGACGTCGTTTCAAGGTTTTTTAAATGACAAAATAAAACTATAGCGGGACGCCGTTTGCGAAGTTCGCGGCGGAGGCTTCGGAAATGTCTTGAGGGGGCTGGGCTGGGCTGGGCTGCCGCGGTTGGAGGGAGAACGTGAGAAAGAAAATCACAAGGATGTTCACCTGTTGTGAAGAATAACAGCCTCCTTTCCTTTCGTTTCGGTAAACAACGGCAAGGCTCTCGCTTCCCACGCCTTTCTCTCCTTCCCCCCCCCCCCTCCTTTTCCCGGCGCCTTGTATCAAGACCTTCCCCCTTTTCGCGGTTCCCCCCTCTAACGATGTGCGATTCCCCCCCCCCCTCTCTCTCCCCCTCTCTTTCGCACTCGCCGGCCGCTATGGGGGCCCCTCTCTGATGGGATCTTTGCAAGGAGTAGAGACCGCCTCCGTACCAAAGGACATTACGCAATCATAAATTTTCTACTTTTCTCCGAGGCAAACGAGTCTTCTCTTTCCTTTTTTCCGAGAGCTGCGCGCACAGGAGGTTCGGAGGGTGGTAGGCATGCGGTAGTGGGGGGAGGGGGGAAGGGGGGGGGCAGCTTATGCCTACCGAACGCCGCCAAGCCCTGCACCTCCCCGCCCGCAGCAGCAGGAGCAGCGCAGCAACAGCAGAACAGCTTTCGCCAGGAGCTAGGCAGCCGCTCTTTACCGCGACCACAACTTTTCGCATCATGATAAGTAACAGCGCGGGAGGGAGAGCAGGCGGCCGGGGGCTCGGGCCGGGCCGGGCAGGGCAGGGCAGGGCAGCTCCTCGGGGGAAACACGGCTCCACAAGTTGTTGTAGCTTTCGTTCACTTTCTGCTGTGCTGCTCTTGTTGTGGCTGTGGCTGCCAGGTAAATATCAGAAATACATACACAAAAACGCTGGATGAGCGAATTTTTCGCTGGTCCAGCGAATTCTGACGTTTAAAAACGCGTCTCAAGACTATTATTTTTTTTCCCCGCGAAAATTGTTGTCCGGGTTAGGCACCGTTCAGAAATCACGTAATCGAGGCAATTTGGTCCAGGAGAGGGCGTGGAACCGCCTGTGGGAATCGAACCCACCAGACCTGCAGCCTCAGAGAGACTACCAAGCCCGTGCCAACGACAGTTTGCTCCAGCACCAATCCCGCACCGCGCAAGGTTACGAAGATTTGTGTCACGTGGTTTATGAACGCGCCGGAAATCCGGTATTTTTATTCCAGTGTACCGTGACTATTATGAAGTGTTACAAGAGCTGCCGTACGGCCCCCTCGGGAGGGACAGTGCGGCCGGGAGCCCTCTGTAAGGCCCTGGGCCCTTTCAGTCCGCACCGTAACCAAGGTAATGTAATGCGTTTTGTAAATATTTCCCGTTTGCACGTAATATGAAGTTGGATGCTGCTCGGGGTACGATGAATATTCAGAGGGCGGCACAGACAGACCTGAGTGGCGGGGCGCAGGGCGCAGCGTATGGCGCCGGGCAGGCCCAACTACGCGCGATCCTTCGTAGCGCAGTGCAGGGGGGACGGGACGGACTCCGAGCCGGGCCGGGCCGGACCCTTAGACAATCCCATCCTGGCGCATTGTAACTCGTTTGCCCCCGCTGAATTGTTACGGAAAAGGTAGAGCAAAAATTACATCAATTTTTTTTTCTGTAGTCACGTGACACGCAGCGTAGTGACACGCGCCATCAGCACGCGCGCACCAATATTGCACTACCAAAACCTATATATATATATATATATATAGCGCGTGACTTTCACTTTTTTTCCGTGTCGCCCCCGCAAACGCAAAAGAAAACCCCTCGTCTTTTCTCGTCGCAAATCCGTGCGAACCGCCGCCGTCGTCGTTGTGCGCTGCTATACTATCACTTTGACTCGCAATATAACTGGGGGAGGAGAGAGAAAGAGAGAGAGAGTGTGTGTGTCATCGCAGCCTGTGGGCGGAGAGAGACGGCCTGCGTCATGCCACCCTGCGGGAGGAGAGAGACAGTGTCATCGCACCCTGTGGGCGGAGAGAGAGAGAGAGAGAGAGAGAGAGAGAGAGAGAGAGAGAGAGAGAGAGAGAGAGAGAGAGAGAGAGAGAGAGAGCCTGCGCTGCGGCTGCAACACGGGGGCGTGGCGCTCGAGGAGGGCTCCCGACTCCCCGCTGCACCGTACTGCGCCTGACAGTCGCCAGGGATCAAGCTAAAAACTTTTTTTTCCCCCTTCCACTGTCGTCCTCCTCTTCTTTCTTCTTCTTCTTCTTCTTCTTCTTCATTTTTTTTCGGAGTCGCGCGAGAAAAATATGGCGGGTTGAGTAAATACTGTGTGTCGTCGCGCTACTGCGCCGTGATGGCGGACAAACTCAAGGAGGGGCAGGCGGGGCGTCGAGAGGGGGTGGCAGAGGTGTGGTGAGGGTGATTTTTTTTGGGTCGACATGAAGATGGCATGGTTGTGACATCGCCCATTTGCCCTCTGCATTCGCCAGCGGCCGCGCTCAGGTCTCATTTTTCTCTCCTCGAACTTCAAAATGCGAGGCGGAGCTGAGGCGGGCTGTGAGTCAGCAGGGGAAGAGGCTTTAGAGAGAAGGCCGCGATCCTGTGCTCCGCAACTTTATTTCCCGACGAGCGATAACCGTTCGGTTTGACCGCGGACTGACCGGTCGGCGCCGGTCCGACCGGAACAGCCCCTCGGGGAAATAGGAAGCGGGAGCGGCGGGAAATTTGAATGCGCGATGGCCAATAACAATCGATGTTTACGAGGAGTGTTAAACGTGTCCCATTTGACTGACCCCGCTGCAAATAAAGGCGGCACCGAAAGTTAGGGGCGACTCTGGTGCCTGGACCGCTCACCCATAGACTTTTCAAGGTTGCCCAAGTGCTTTCCGCAAAATTTTCATTCATTTTTTTTTCCTGCTCTTGTTGGCCTACGGCCTACAGGCAACTGACCAAAACCCTCGCCACGGAAGGGAAAGTGAAACATAAAAAGAAAAGAGGAAGAAATGGAAAAAAATGCTATATAAGTATAAGTGAGAAGCTGCTTGACCATACGCCAAGCAGCTATTGGCTGCAGATCATAAAGACGGACGATAAAAAAAGAGGGGGAGAGGGAAAAAGGGATAAAGAAAAATGGGGCGGCAGAAAGTGACCACACAAGGCGGCAGAGTGGAGAGGACGGAGCATGAGGGCTGCCGGGGTGTGAGAGAGAGACACAGGGAGAAAGGGAAAGTGAGTGGGCGGGCGCAAGGGGCGGCGGCCAGGGGCGGCCAGGGGGCGGGCCGTGTGTGGAGTGGAAGAAAGTGCCGCAGGAGAGCCCGGCACCGTTTAGAAACACGTCCCCCGATCCGTCTCCAAGGGCGCAGAGGCCGCGTCGATTCATGAATAGAATACTCCGGAGAAGCCCAGAACGGAAGTAAGAAGTCGTAATGCAGAAGAAAAACGCACGGCAAGCATGAGAAATCGCGAGTATCATCTCAAAACACACCCCACTTTTAAAAGAAAAACACGGAATCCCTCCTACTTTTTCCAGCGTTCTTCTATGAAACTTCCGTCTCGAGCTTCCCTAGAGTGCTCTATCCTCGACTGAAATCATACGGAGGCTCGCGCTGAAAAGATCTCCGGGCAGAGATGACTTATTGGATTCGACGCACGGCGTATATACGAGGAAAGATCAATCAAAAAAAAAAAAAAGCCCCCACGCGCGGCGTCACAGCGCCAGCCTCCCCTACACGGCCGTGTGCGTGTGTGATCCTCTGGCCACAAAGTACGCCGCCCTCCAACACCTTATAGCCTCGCGGCCCCCACCGCGGCCCCCATAGGCTCAGGCTGGCGTGGCCGGCGCCCCCGTCAACCTGATCCTGGCCCTCGACGGCACGGCGGCGGGCCTCTCTGCTGGGCGCCGCCAAGAGGTCTCCCCCTGCTCGCAGCCACCACCCATCACTTTTTAACTTGATACACTCCTGCCGGGCCGTGCCGGGCCGTGCCGGGCCGTGCCGGGCACACGCGCACGGCGGGCGGCCGCAGTCAAAGTGGCCAATATACCTTCCTCTCCGCTCCGCTCTGCTCCGCTCCGGGAGCGCCGCCACGCGCCGATCGCGAGCCGGGCGGGGCCGGCGCGTGCCGCGTGCTGAGCGCTGCAGTGCACTACTGCACGCGCGGACCCGAGGCTCCCATCGCTGCTCTTTTTCTCGAGCTCCCTTCGCTTTTGAAAAGGAGGAGCCGTTTTGTTTATGTGGGCGAAACGGCGACCCTCCTTCTGTTGTGTGCGAGGGTGGCGTGGGGTGGCCGCCGCCGCGGGCCGGACTCATAAGCTTCAAATGAAAACACGCCGCCATGGGAGTGTCGAGGCGGACAGCCGCGGACAGCCGCGGACAGCGGGCGGGGACGGGACGGGTCAAGCAACCAGCAACGGTCTTTCGTGTGCCGTTCGGTCCTTATCCCTTCCAACCACTATTGTCTGTTTTATTTTGCACGTGCGCGCAGCTAAGGGAGAAGCGATGCGTCAGAAAGAGAGAGCGAGACAGACTGACTGACTGACAGACAGACAGACAGACAGACAGACAGAGAAGAAGAAGAGAGAAGTAAAAGACAGAGCTTCTTTCTGGTCATCTTTTATATGGCGGTGCGTTATGGCCTGGCGGGGCGCCGCGGGGCGGGTGGCGCCAGGGCGGTAATCCCAGAGGAACTGGGAATCGTCACACGTCTGCCTCTGTCCGTGTCCACACGCCGTCATGTGGAGTCAATAACAATCCCCCATATTTTTTTATTTTTTTATTTTTTTTTAAAGATTGTATCCGATGATATTTTTTCCCGACAGCATAATCCTATGTCTGTAGGATTGTAGGATAAAGGTATGATAACGTTTTCAAATTTTCTTATTCATATTTTTGATAGAGTATAGTTTTCGGTGTAACTGTGCACATCAGTTCAACAGGGAAACAACGCATATGAACTCTCTTCGCTTCCCTGCAATCGCTGCTCCTGCAAATGCACGGAAAAGAAAACGGAGTAGACGGGCCAACGAAGGAGAGGAAAATAAGGGGAGGGGAAAAAAAACCAGCAACAACTTGTGGGAAACAGGAAGGGAAGAATAGCGGACGAATGAAGAGGCAATAAAAAGCAGAAGACCCCACCCCCACCCCGGGCGCGCGGACCCGCCCCTGGGCTGGGGCAGGAGGGGGTTTGAGGTCACTCCTCATTACCCGGGGGTCAGTTGGCAGGGGGAGGGGGAGGGGGACTTGCGCCGGGCTGGACTGTCCGGAAGGGCCCGACACGGGTCAGCTGACATGACCAGCCCGGTCTCCCATCCGCCTTTATAACAATATAGCCCACTTCTTCTCTTATCTCTGGACCAGATGAGACTCTGTTTTCGAGCACAGCAGTCCGCGGTCCGAGACCGCTGCGGGGGGGCAGCGGGGGCGGCGGGGGCGGCGGGGGCGGAGTGAGTGCAGTCCTAGGGACTCTGGCTTTGGGAGGGACGGGACGGACCCAAGCCCTGCCATTTCCCTGCCAAGCTCGCTGTTCAAACAGGCGACGTCAAAAAGAGCCGGCCGTGTGTTATTTGCAGCAGCAGCAGCAGCAGCAGCAGCAGCAGCACCCGACTGCAAATACAGACATCATCCCATCGCAGGGAGCGCACACACACACACACGACGGGCTCACGAGGCGGCGCTTCCGGGCCTCTTTTAGCGCCACTTCCGGGCGCGCGCCAGGCGCACGCTGGCGCTCCGCCACGCGTGGAAAACGGTAAAAAGGTCTCAAAGACATACAAAGTCATTTATTTCTATCGCGAGCGGCAGAGAGAGGCTGGGGGAGGGTGGGGGGTAGGGGGTGGAGGCGGACGGAGTGTGGCGCACAAAGGGCGGGGAGGAGCGCTAAGTAGGCGTGTCGGCGGGGGGAGGGGGAGGGGGAGGCTCTTTAGCACCCGCGCACCGTGTGGTGGTCGGTTCCGCGGGACTTCCGCCGGAGCCGCGCGCGCGCGCCGCGCAGATTTCTCATATCCTCGTTAAAGCGGCAGAAGCGGTTGAGGTAGACACAAAGTATTTGAGCCAGCGGGAACAGGGATGAATCGGAGTTCGCGGGCGTTTTGGCTTGTAAGACTCGAAACAAATCGTCGCTCTGAAGCTCCGTTAGTAGTTAGGGCTTCGCGCCCACCCAAACAGGCGCTGTCCGAAATGTCGAGGCTGTGCTCGCCACATTGGCTTTGGGCTCCACGTCGCGACGGCTGATGGAGGACGGACCACTACTACCACCACCGCCGCCGCCACCACTACCACCACCACCACCATCACCATCATCACCACCACGGTTGTCTTGGCAAGCAAGCGTGGCGAGCAGGAGTCCGGACCGGGGCGGCAGGCCGGGGGCGGGGCGGGGTGGGGACGTGACTTATGACGCCCAACGTCAACGGCGGCGCCAGCAGACGACAGCCGCGATGTGTGTGAGAACGAGAGTGAGTGAGAGAGAGAGAGAGAGAGAGAGAGAGAGAGAGAGAGAGAGAGAGAGAGAGAGAGAGAGAGGGACAGGAGACGAGAGCGCGTGCCTAACTGCGTTAGTGACGGTGCATCGCACCCCCGCCCCCCGCACCCCGGCGCGGACCTCACCGAAGGGAACCACTCGTATCGAGTGCTAAAAAATGTCGGCCACAGACCATCGCGTCCGCGGCGACCGCGGCGCGCGGCGAGGCGTGGCGCAATGGGCCGTGCTCGGTGTTTGACACAGTGGGCCGCGGTGAATCTACGGCCGGCCCGCCCCCAGCCCCCGCCCCCGCCCCCAGCCCCCAGCCCGAGCCGGGCGTGCGAGTGCAGTTTCCCACAGTATATTCCACACCGATTCCACACCATGGCGAGCGGCTTGGCTAGCTGTGTCAGTTGGAATGTGTCCGGGCCCCTGCCGGAGTCTCCGGGACCTCCGGGTCCTCCGGGTCCTCCGGGTCCTCCAGGTCCTCCGGGCGGCCTGGACCGGACCGGATGCTCCACGGACCACAACAGTTTTAATCAGGGCCGCCGTACCGGGCCTCCGGGCTCCGGGCTCGTTTTTCTTCATCCGGAAGCGGACACCGGAACACACGCGGGACCGGAAAAGCGGAAGTGGCCAAACTGTCCCAACAAGTCGAGTCCGGGGCAGTGCCGGCGAGTGGCGGACAGTGGCCGGCAGCGGCAGGCCGCACCCCGTGGAAGGGAAAGGAGTGATTTGTGGGCGGCCGCGAGGCACTGCTGCCCGACCCGGCCCGACCCCCGGCCTTCTCTGTATCCAGCAGAAACACCGAGTTTCTCTTCCTCCCCGGGGAAGGCTGGGTAAAAAGGAAACGAAAATCCGCCTCACATGCCCTCCCTGACCAACAAACATTTTTGTGCCGCGACTCTGATATTTATACGCTGATGTGGGATTCACCCCGATAGTACCGCAGTGTACGACCCTGTTGTACGCCTGGAGGGGGGAGGCGGCCGTCATGAGTCCTGCGCCACCAAATTTTATCGACCACGAAATATTAACAGTCGGTCACATCTGATTTTTCTCCGCGCCGGGCGCAGGGACCTTACTGCTCCGTGCTCCCGGCCACCCCTCCTCCCCTCCCCTCACGGACTGAACCGCGCGCGGTGGAGCAGAAACCCATTAGACCAACATGATGACATTATTTTCCGTCTCTGGTGATGACAAAATAAAAAGAAAGAGAGAGATAGGGCGAGACTAAAAGAAAATGGACGAGATTTGAGAGGCGCCGCCGGGCCGTGGCGGTGAAGCAGCGCGGACCCCGACGCGGAAAACGATCAAAAATTTTAATCCTTCCCTTGCCACCCCGAACCCCAGGGCCGGTACATTGATTTTAAAGACCGGTCGAGGGAGTGAGAAACAAAATCAGCCAGAATGTCTTTATTCCGCGCAGCCAGCAAAGAGTCAGTTGTTCATCACCGGCCTCGCGCTGGGATCGTGCGCATACCGTATCAGTATCCCCGTGTCGAGGCCTACGTGCATAATCGCGTGTCGAAAACATCATCGGGGCGGAGAACGGTGTGGAGTAATGGCCGTGTATTCATGACAGCCCAGGCCGGCCCTGCCGGGTGACGCGCCATTTCCAAATTACGGCTATCACGCCCGTCCATCAGGGGCGCGGGGCTGCGGGGGCCGCGGGGGGCCGCGGGGGGCCGCGGGGAGGCACGGCAGCCTACGGCACGGCAGTGGAATGGCGGCGGATCGGACTGGGGGTCTGGCAGGAGCTGGGCGTGCGGAGGGGTGGCAACATAACTACGAAAAATATCGCGAGGGTCTCCGGCGGTGGCGGCGGCCTCGGAGGCCGCGTCGTCGGCGGGGGCCTCCGACCCGAGCCGGGCCGCCGGACCGTCCGGGCCACGCGGCCGCAGCACGGCCGGCAAGCAGGGCCCCGGCCGCAGTCATCATACGTTATAATGATATGTATCTCGGCGTGATACTTTTTCTTTTCTTTTCGCGGTCGGCAGCGCTGTTATGCTTCCGGGAGGAAATGGTGCACCGGACGTACCGTATCAGGTTGCATGCGAAGGGGCTGTTGGGCCGTGATGAAATGTTGCCGAGGCCCCCGGGCCCCCCGCGGCCCCTGCGGCAGGACCTAATGAACCACCACCACCTCCTCCTCCTCCTCCTCCTCCTCCTCCTCCCCGCCCCGCCCCGCCCAGCCCGGGACTGCTGCGCGCTGCCGCCCGGCTGCTCCGCCCGGCACGGCCGCCCGGCTGGGTAGGCACCCGCGAGACTCGGCGGCACGGCGGGAGTGCCTACCCTGCCCCTGCGAGGCGAGCCGCGCGCGACCTCGCTCTCGGAGAGAAAACCAAGGGCGGCCGGGGCTCGAACCGAGGAACCCCAGCTTGCGTCGTCGCGCGGCCCTTCACGCCTGATTTCACACTTGTTCGCCCCCTCGGAGTGGAGCGGAGGACGCCTCGGCCAGATCTGATTCCTCCTCTCTCAGCCCGTTACCGTTACCGGGCAATGACGCGAGATGAGCACACATCAGAAGGGGACCGGAGCCGACACTCACTCGAGCGGAGTCCAGCGCCTCCGTCGGTCCGAGCTGGAGCTGGAGATCTCGCTGGAGACGGACATGCAAGGCTATCCAAAACCAAGTCTTGTTTAGAAAAAGAAAAGTTCCGGGAAAACTATCGGAAATTTTCTACCCGAAATTCTTCGGCATTTAAAAAGAAATGTTACAGTAAGACTGAATACGGCGGGAGCTAGCAGTGTGATGGCGGTATTTTCCAGGGGTCACTGGAGTGGACCGCTGGAGCCACTGGAGCCACTGGAGCCGGGTGACCGGCTGCAACAGGTGCGGCGGGGACCTCATTGGTTCCCGATCAGGCAGCTCAGCGCAGCGCCACCGGAAGCGGCCAGCCTTGCCTTCCCTTCCCCTCGACTTCCCTCCTTCCGACGGGGATTAATTCTGCGGATACGACGCGAACCCTCCGGCCTCCCAGCCAGCGCTCAGAGGAGGGGCCTTGCGGCCATTTATCTCGGCCGTTCCAATACCGCCGAACCTGAACCTGAATCTGAATCCGTGTGTTCCGCGAGCCGTGGCAGAGGGCCGCCCGGCCGGGGAGAGTTTCATTTATTCTCTTACATGTGCCCCGTCCTCCTCACACGGCCCGGCCGAAGAAAGGGAAGGAGAAAGGCGAGCCAAGCCGAAGCGAAGCGAGGCGCCACCACCCTTTCCGAGTAACGGGGTGATTTACTCGGGCTGCTCCGGCCGAGGCGGCCCCGTGCGGGACTCTATGCAGGACCCAGGGCCCTGCGGTGCCCTGCGGTGCCCTGCGGTGCCCTGCGGTGCCCTGCGGTGCCCTGCGGTGCCCTGCGGTGCCCTGCGGTGCCCTGCGGTGCCCTGCGGTGCCCTGCGGTGCCCTGCGGTGCCCTGCGGTGCCCTGCGGTGCCCTGCGGCCGCAGAGGGCGAGGCGCAAGCAGGCGGGGCGAGCTAAGGAGTCGTGAAGTCGAACCGCCACAGCCGCCTTTCAGCTAAATCAATCCGCCATTTTGAAACGGCCCGCTCCGTGTCCGCGCCCCGCCGCGCCCCGCCCCGCACCCCCCACTGCGTCCCCGGCCCCCGGGCCAGTCTGGCCGCGACGACGGATTCAGCTTGTGCTTTTAACGGGAATTGCTCCGAATTAATATGTATAAGGGGGAATACCAATAGGACCGATGGCAAACACAAGAAGAGAACGGGCGGAGCGGAGCGGCGAGTAGGCGGACCCCAACGTCAGCGAGGCGGGCGGCGGCGGCCCGGGAGAGAGGGGACCCTGGCAGGACCCCCGCAAAGAAAAACCCGGGGAAAGTCTAAAACGGCTGCGTAAGTAGTAAGACAAGGAGCGGGAGCATTAAAGTAAATAAAAATAAAGTAGGGAGAAGCAAACAAGTGCAGGGCGCCAACCCGCCGCACCCGCTCTCCCCCTCGAGGATGGGAGGGAGGGGGGAGTCTGCGCCTATGTAGTCGACGCTGATTTGAGCAAAGAAAACTACAAAGGGAAGGGGTTAAATTAGGCGCCGGTGGGAAGAGACGAGAGTCAATAAGGACTTTCCTTGTTTTTGTTTTCGTTTATTTTAGTTCGTAGTTTGGCACTTTCCGGCGGAGACCGCGGCAACCTGAAGTCAGCTCACATGTATACCGGTGGGGTCCCTTTCCGCAGAAACAGCTAGCGATGGATATCGCGGAGGATGATGGCAGGAAAACAAAACGCGAAAAAAACGGGAAGAAAATGAAGATGGAGGTCGAACCTAGGAGCGATGCGAGCTTGCGGGAGGGGGCGGAGAGAAGCCCCACAGATTGGCTCATTTCCGTTTAAATTACGTCTTCCATCCCGCGCGGAATCGTCACAGACGGACGTGCCCTGACGTCGGGAAGGGCCGGGGGGGGGGGGGGGGGGGGGAGGTTGAGGGAAGGCCTTTGACTTGAGACATCGCCACTCGGCTGGCCACGCCATGTACACAGAGGCGTGAGCGTGGGAGTGCTGTCGGGGGAGCAGCCAGCGGAGCCAGCGGACCGGTCACGTGTCACGACACTCCCTCTCACAGCCCCGAGACGGCATCAACGTGATCACACACACACTCACACACACACACGCACATACACACACACACACACACACACACACACACACACAAACACAGCACGGATGAAGTGTAGATGGCAAGGCCCTCCCAACACCTTCCGAGTGCTCTAGTACTTCTTTAGACCTCCTCTATCGGTCCAGACAAATTTAACTAAAATTTGAAACACAAAATTTTTTCGGACTATACATCCGGCAGGTCGACCTGATCTGGCAGGTCGAGCTAGATCTGGAAAAAGAGCAGAACCCTTGCAGAGCCGCGCAGAGCCCCTAAAAGCAGAGCACAGAGACACTGGCGCCGCTGGCGCCTGGCGCTGGACAGGTTGGGAGTCGGGAGGGGCGCCGAGCAGAGCCGACTGCATTTCCATAGCTTCCTTTCCTCTTCCACGAGTGGCCGTAGTCCGTGGCTGCGACAGCGACCAGCAGCACAGCGCTCGCCGCGGCCCTCAGCTCAGCGTGCCGCTGCCGCTCTAAGCTGATATACGTTCATTAAAGAGTCCACGGATCCGAAAAGGAGAGGAGGAGAGGTATGCAAATAAAAATAAGTCCGTGAATCACTTTCTTTCCAAAGTAATGCGCAAAGAGGCGTAGGGGGAGAGGGAGGGAGAAAAGTGGAAGAGAGGGTGGGAGGGCGGAGAGTGAAGGGGCAGTGAGAGAGATAGAGAGCACACCGCGCGCAGTGCGATATGACAAAGGGAAGTGAGACTACCCTGCGGCCACAGGTTCCCTTCGTACACGGCCGAAGCCGCTCTGTACTCTACCCGCTACGCACCGTGTAGTGTAGCTGGCGTCCGAATCTGCCAAATTCATAAGAAGGAAAATAGAAACTTCCACAAGCTTCCAGTACATTCCGAGTGTTCCTCCCGCTCTCTCAAAAAAGTCTGGCTGCGCAAATTTTATGCCTACCCTGAAATCCTGGGTAACTTTCTCCAATTCAGCAACAGGATACTTGTACCTCCCATCACTATGCCCGATACAAGCATAGCTGCATAGCCACCACGAAACTCTTGTTTCGAGCATATTATGCTTGGGGAAGATTTTGAGGTTCAGGCATAAAATCTGCTATCAAACAGGCATATCATGCATGATTCAGGCATACTTTTTTGAGAGTGCGGGACACAGACTACATTTCTTGCTTTGGCGTAGTGGTTGTATCAAAGCTGCTGCTGGGAGTTGCACCAGGCCGCCAGGCGCCGCCAGGGGGGCCGAGCCAAGCAGCGGGGGCGGCAGAGGGGCTGGCAGAGGCCTGGGGCTTAACTTCTCCCCGGTAGAAAAGGCCGCCCCCGGGCCGGCCCGGACGCGACGGTCTGTTGTGGGATTTGCATTCATTGGATTTCTTTCTTCTCCCACGACCCACGACGTAGGAGAGCACCGCGTCGACTCTTGCAAACACTCGCAGAGAAACGGATGAAAGAACCCGCCACGCCGCCTCGCACGCCGTACTGAGAGAGAAATGTCTGTGTCCGGCGCAGAAGGGGAAGCCAATTCCAACCCCACCTATTGAAATGCCGTATTAACGGTTTGGGTATGTACGTTTGCCCGTCAAAAGTGCAAATCTTTAATTGTTTGGTGGTAACGTCATTTACTTGGTGTTTCCACACCCACTACCCCCTGGATGGGAATGGGGGGATGGGACGGTCCTTTTTCCTGCTGCCCGCTGTCCTCTTTTGTTTGCGTTCGCTGTCCAGGTGAACGCGGACTGCCATGCCACTGCATGGGAAACGGGCAAGCCATGGACCACGTGGCAATAATAAGGACTGATTTGCAAACAAAAACAATGCCACGGAACGTTCTGATACAAGTTCAGCGAGGCGAGAGAATCAACCCCCGCGGCCAGGGGAGCTTCTGTGCGGCTGCCCTGCCAGCGGGGCGGGCTGTGCCGGGCCGTACTCACACAGCTGTGAGTGTTTCGCAAAGCACAACCATTTTTTGTTTTTTGTTCTCCTTTTCAAAACAAAATTGGAAAAAAAGATTTTTAGTTTCTGGCTTATGGATGAGTGGCTCAAATTTATAATCAGCTACTACATGAACTGTTTTGGACTTCGAAGCCCCTGTGGATGTGTACCAACTCGTCTGGTAAGTAAGTTCCCTCATCTTTGAAATTTCAAACCTTACTGCTTTGGCAAAATAGGCAAATGACACTATGCACCGCGATGTTTTCTCTTGTAAGATCGCTCCTCATGGAGCATCTGCTCTTTGGGACTTTCTTTGTTACCAATAATAAATTATTAAAAAGAAGGGAAAAACAGAAACAGAAGTGATAAGGAAAAATAAGTGAGACAAAACAGATTAAGTTAAGGCCAGTTGTTTTTAATTGATTTCCAGATACACAAGAACAGCAATAAATGAGGCCGGCAGTGGCAAAACAAAAATTCACAGCACCAGATGTTTATGATCACTTTAGTTACAATATCACTAAGCTTGATGCAGACCATACTCTTTAAAAATATTGTACTAAAAATTAGGCCTTCATCATCATAGCATTTTCTAAATAAAAGTACAGACAAGAAGTAAAAAGGAAAATTCTTATCAGATTAATCACAGATGGAAGGTATCGAAGGTCATGATACACGAAAGGTGAAGAATAAAAGAAAACAGTCTTGAAACAACCACAATCACAGTTTCAGAGCAGTCACAAATCCAGCACTGCAAATTATGACTTGAATATGAACTCCATAGCTGCACTATACTACCTTAGAGCCTTACCACATTGGTTCATGAGTGTTAAGTTTTGGATTTACATTTTTGGCATGGATATGAAGTCATCCAAAATCCAGTTAACACACTAACAAACCCACAGACAAGAAAACAGGTTAAAGCACAGAATTTCACTGGGACAAAAACATCAAATTCATGTCATTACTTTCCTCTCAACCCTCGCCATATAGCTAGTGACTAATATGTTAAAAAATACACCAGTTACATGTTAAGTAATAGAATAAGGAAATTCTGTACAATGAAGGGAAAAGCCTTCTGAATTTCATACACAAAAACAAATTGACAAATAAACTAATGCAATATGATGAATAAACAGTTGGGACACAATTTTAAACTAAGTTCATTACACATTAATTGTTCTACAAATAGAATCTATAGAAGAAATTAATAGGACATACCAAAGGATAAATTACACAGGCTAAGGCGGTTCAGGCCTGTCTCTTTAAAAATATGATAAAAAACAGAACCTCTGGAAACTGAATATGAAAAGGGAAATAATGAGAACAACAAAACCAGCCACAAATATAAACAACTTCAATATAGTCCATATAAATAAGAGAGTCTTAAATAGCAAAAAGTGTCATAAACTTTAAAATACACCAATTCAGCCACGAGAAGTCAAGTCAAAAGTTACAAACAGATTTGAATTGAACAATTTATCACATTGCATTACAAAGATACCATCAGGCAAAATGTCAAATGCCTCATGTTAATCCAAATTGCAGTTCAGATACAAAATTCATATGCACTGCACTACACTGAGATTTTATTCTGTTCAGACCGAGAGACTAAGAACGTTCAGTTTTCAGAACACACTTAGTCAGAATATAAATACCTTTCTTCCATAAAACTACAATACACAAACTTAGAGTGTAAGATTCATGACACTTAGGGGTCAAAGTCTATCGTGATTTCAATGGAAGAGTTACCCGGAGAGCACAACACAATTCCATTGACACAAATTAGGTGTAAATGATATTTCAAATGAAAGAAGGCAGTAGATTAATAAATCCTGCACTGGCAATATGGGATGTTTCCTCTCACTAATAAAATAAATATGTCAACTTAGGGAATGTTAAAAGTGGCTTTGTTTACACTTCTCCAGCATAGTTACAAATAGTATAAAAATAACTTAGGAAGAATTTAGAAGGGATAAAAAAGGTAGCATTATCGGTTATACCCCACCAAGTCCAGCCCTGACTGGATTCTCATTGATAGTCAAGGAAGAATGTTGAGAGGGTGCAGCAAACCTTACCTGTTGGGCTAATTTTTTCCCATGGCCCCTGCCACGAGTGAAGCCCCACTTCTTTTTCCGTTCATCACTAGAATCTCCAGTATCAAATCCAGAATCATCTTGTTCATATTCCCTGTTTGTGTTTTTACCAGTGCTTACAGAAGATAATAAGTTTTGATCAGATGAGAGCCTTGGCAGTGTTTCAGAGCTCTCCTCAACATGCCTTGATTTTCCTTGTTTTTTGGTAGTTGATGAGTGGTCAATCTCATCAGACAGTCTCCTTGATGTTTTGCTACTTCCACAGTTTTTTGATGTTGCAGAATTCAAGATGTTGTCCATGAGGCATTGGAAGAAATTTGGAAACCCATCATAGCCTAAAACATGTTAAAATATTGACTGTCAACATTTGTACAGCAAACAGATGGTTCACAGATGTTTGGAGAAATATAATTCATGTAGTCAGTGGTGACATACTTGGAAATATATTAATGTCAATAATTCCATAACGGCCCGATCCATGTTCAATAACAACATCTACGCCAATGAGCATCATCCCTAATTCCCTCCTCAGTGTGCTCACAATGTGCTGCAAGCGCTGAGGATCCGGATTACTTGCAGGGGCTACAGCAGCATCCTCAGGATCAAGCACAGTCAAACTTGAGGTCGAATCTGCCTTAGATACATCTGATGTGGTGAAAAATATGGTCTTACGATCTAAAACAAGAGGTTTCTTTTATTTTCATTGGGTTGATTAACAAAATTACCTTATGAAGGCAAACATCAGATGATAAACCCAAGACAAACCTGATGATCGAAAATTCTTGAGGGATGGGCGCTCTGACACGTTGAAGGTTTCTCCAACACTATAAATTTTGTACAACACAGCATTGTGATTTATGAAGCTTTGAGCTACACACGGTGGTCTGCAATCTGCGACTCCTTCTTCATTAAAGACTATGGCCATTTGGTGAGCATCTGAGCCATGTGAAACTGATGGTTTGCAAACTAAAGGGCACATTAAAAAAAGGAAAGCTAAGTAGCATTCACACTTGCATAGAACAAAAATAATGACAAAAAGAGGTTTTAACAAAGAAATAATTCAGTACCGAATGGGTAGGTGATACCAGAATCCTTCAAACGTTGGAGGTTTTCCTTCAAGTCAGTGGATAATAGATCAACAAATGTTGGTGTGAAAACTTTATCCTCTGCCAAATCACTATTTTGTACAATACGGTAATAACGAGACCTATCCAGAAGAGAGCGAACAGCATCCAGAGGATCCACCACAATTACCTCAGGATGAGATCTGATATATGACTCAAGATTCTCGAGTGCAGTAGTTGCTTCAATGTTACCCATGTTAGAATTTATTATGACCTCCGTCATTTTGTGGATTATTGCAAAGAAGGGACCTTGAGACTCAAGGTCATCACTCAAGTTCACCTGTAAGAAAAAAACTGTGTTCAGGTACCAGTCAATATCAAAATAGTAGTTTATAGTATGTGCTTTAATTTTGAATCAAACCTTGACCAATGAAAATCCTTTGTTCCTGCAACACAAACAGCAATAACCATACTGAGAGTGAGAAATAAAACTGAGAGAAGGAGAAAGTGCTCTTGAATAGGAGTTTGGAAGAAGCATCATGACAAACTACTGAAACTGAAATGAGTAATTGTCAAGGGCATCGTAATGATCACAGAATACACAGCTCACACAAACATTATAAGTGCTCGCCATTGAAATAAATAAAATGTGGCCATGAACAATGTTACAAATTTATGAGAAAAACTTTAAGAAAAAGTTTATATTTGACATGAATCGCAACTTTCAAGATCTAGTGCTAACTGGTGGCAAGGAGGTAAGACAAATATTCAAGATCAAAATATAATTTCAAAGTGAAAAATGACTGAACTATCATCCCATGTAAAACTAAAAACCAACTAAGACCAAACCAACTCACGAAACCCTTAACAAGCTCCAAAAATATGGAAAAACAACATGTAAACAACTAACCTGCACACATTCCCAAACTCAGCCCAGTTCATTTTGGCATTCTTTTTCTCGGTTACGTAGTAACCAATCACCCTGCACGGTTTGACTTCCATCCTGATGTCGGAGTGACTCGTTCAGTTGATGACGGGATCACACAATTCCATCGGATTAGGTCTGACTCCGTCAGGTTTTATGGCACGGGTACACAGTAGGTCAATTCAGCAGACGACACTGGAAAGATTGGAGATGTTGTCATGCAACACCGCTGCCAATTGTCACCCGTTTAACGCCTTTCACGCCGTCTGGCAGATTCAAGGCGCTCTCGCACATTTCTCTGCAATCAAAGCAAATAAGAATCTTTGGGTCCAAGAACGAGGCGTGGGGCGTGCACACACATCCACACGCACACGAACAGTCGAGTTTACACACCCCTATGCGCGCACACACACACACACATACATATGTACACAGTCACATTCAACCGCTCACACACACAAGTACACACCTCACACAGAAAAACGCAGCGCGATTCGAGCAAGGACGCACCAACACCACGAAATACCCCTGCACACACGAACGTAGCAACAGCAGTTTGATTCATGTCGCGTGAGGTCGGGCGCACTAACACCAAAACGCAGCGCACGCACACACCCACATGTGCATTTCCGGCAACAACCAAGGGGCACCAACCACGTAAATACTCAGACGCTGCAAAAGGTACACACAGTAGAAACTTCTTTCTCAAAAATGGCAGTTTTATGAAGATTAAGATTTTCAGTACTACTTCTTACACGAAATATTTTCTTTCGCTGCAATTTAAAGGCAGGTCTGGGTCAACTGCTGCACGCAACGCGCTGGCCATGCTGTGTACGTATGCTCCGTCATTTGTTCACGCAATGTTTTGGTTCCGCTGTTGCGGCATGATCAAATCTCAAACGTCAAAGTGCATGGCTACATCTGTGAGCTCGCTCCTACCAAGACTTCCCTTTCTCGTTCACTCCGGATTTTTTAATCCTTTCCATTTCCCAGTAAAATTTAACCTTTGTGGACAGTTGGAAATGTGAGATGTGTAAGAAGTGTTGCACACTCCATTTAGGATTCCGAGGTAGGTTGCTAAATGAGTGATTTCACTGTAGACGAAAGTACTTTCCTTTTATCTTTATTTTTTTTGTGACTTTTATAAATTTTGTACACATATACATGAGAGCAATGAGAGCTTCTTGCCCTAAAGAAATGTCTCTGGAAATCTCTTATGCAATGCATGAAATGGAAGGCTTTTGAACTAAACTGCTTAGCCTGCAAAAAAAGAGTTGGACTAGTTAGCTTGACTTCACAACAACGTGAGTCTTTCTTGGTATTTCAGCTCTAAGCATAATGAAAAGGTATGCTATCCTAAGCATTATGAGATGTTGAGGAATATTTCTCTTGTGTTATTACCAACAGCTGCTTAAAAAAATTACAGTATGGTATAGTATAGCTGGATGGTGGGCTAGTACATCATGTTCTTACCTAACCATCAGGCAAATTAATCTACAGAGCATGATGTAAGCTGCACTTCCAGGTTAACGGAGATGAGATAGAAAAAGAATCCAAACCCCTTGTCACCCACGCAAGTATGAGCAAGTGTGCAGTAGATTTAACAGACAGCTACAGACATGTCAGGAACAAAAGTAGCAAAATGAATTGCATGTCATCAGTTTCAGGTTTTTCTATTTTTTTTATTTTTAAGCATTGTACACAACAGCCAAAACAAAATTAAAAATGAATGACTAGACAAGAAAAAAATGAAACTACATACAATGGAAAAGAAAAAAAAAATCCAATCAACCCACACCTTCTCATGAATACTTTCTTCATTTGTCAACATTAAGAAAATGCTAAGTACAAGTTATTTCCTTGTCCCTGTTGCTGCCAATACAAACAAATAAAATTTCCAAATGATGAAGTTTACGAATTGAGCTTACAAAACAATTTAAGTAGTGAACGATTTAGCCAGATGATTATGATATAAGATTGCTTGTCCTGCAAGCAGAGAAAGTTTTGATTTGTACTAATAACTGACACTTGTGGCTGGCAAGAGAGGAATAAAATTTAAAATGCCGTCAAAGTTCATAAAAATGTAAACGGGCTTCAATAAATATACAATAGTACATGTACTTGAGCTGTAGTCACTACATATTATCAAGTCCGCAGTTAACTACAGTTCAAATGAAATTTCAGGGTACTCTTTACATTGATTCCTCCATAAATGAGATTCGTTTTGAATGTTAAAAAATTATTTCTGAAGCTGCACAAAAAAAGAAAATCCCAATGAATAATACATTAAGGATAATTACAATACTTGAATACAAGGAACTATACAAATATGGACACAATTCATTCTTTTCTACAGAATTATAACAAATTTGTTATAAAATAACCTTCAGAGGTCACATCATTTGAGTTCACCAAAAAAATATACATAGATATAAAGAATTTATGAAGAAAATTTATGTGACCGATGTATCAAAACCTGAACAGTCATAGCTGTTGCGTCTATAACACATGTTTGACCTCTTGATACAAAGGGTGGTCTTGTTTTTTATAGACGAGTAGTTGGTTAGGCAAAAATGAGCAAAATTATGCAGTTATTGCTGTCAGACTTGTATGCATGATCACTGCATACTGTCATTGAAAATAAAATGCAAATGAATGCAGTCTGCTTTCTTATATCCTCAAGAGTGGAAGTACAAATTTAAAGGACAAGTTAAGTTAATTGTTTTGTCATCATTGTTAAAAAAATTGAAAATTTGAATCAAGAACTTGTCCTTTGTCACTTATTTGAGTAAAAATAACCCTACAACTATACCTTTGCAAACCAACTACTTAACACAAATATTCCAGATACAATTGTCAGTCGATACAGGAAATCTTATCAAAAGGTATAGTAGGGTCATATTATGGCACTTTACATGGCTGATGCCAGCACTGCATTGAGGAGAAAGGTAGATCCAAAAGATTTCTTTGTACAGATTTTACAAATCTGACTCCCCATACAATGCAGTAGAGAATGACATGTAATCCAAAGCACCAGGAACAGCATTAGGTCCCTTGAAAGGTGGCATACGCTGGATACAATATTCTGCCTGATCAGGTGGAAGTTCTCGGCGGAGTTCGTCCGGCAAAATGTAAGGCTGGGAATGAAAAAGAAAAAATTCACATCATTTTCTTGAAAACGCACAAACACCAACAACAAAAAAACACACTAAAAAAAACAAAAAACGAGTGGTTTGATGTATTACAGAACACTTACCTTGTCTCCAGCAAGGATACGGAAGGAATCAATAACTTGTTCTGCAGTGTCAGTGTCAGTGGATTCACGAGTCATGAAGTCCAAGAATGCGTCAAAGTGAACATAGCCAGTGTTGTTTGGATCCACAATAGCCAAGATGCGTTGGAAGTCAATCTCACCCTAAACAAAAGATAAATAATTTAATTACACTACTAAGATATAAAATTCATACGTCACAATTTTATTTCATAAATGTATATGCTGTACCTGTCGATCTTTGCCAATACTGTAACCAAGGCTTACTAAGCAGGACTTGAATTCATCAGGGGCCAGACGTCCAGTGCGGTTCTTGTCAAAGTGATTAAAGCTTGAGCGGAATTCAGTGAGCTGTTCTTGAGTGATGCCCTTTGAATCCCGAGTCAGAATTTGGTTCTCCACCTCATTGATGTTACGGTTGATGGATGTCAACAATTGTTCCCAGCCAACACGCAAGGTCTCCATGGTGTATGCAGTGTACCTAGATGGGATAAAAGAACATTCATGAGAAGACTATAGCTAATCACTTTTATACTCCTCAAATAAAAAAAAAAAAAAAAAAAAAACAAAAAAAAAAACAGCTAGTTTTACCTGTTCTCAAAGATCATGCCCTCTTGCACTGCCTGGTGGATCTTCTCAAGCTCTTCAATATGGGGCTTGTAGGCATAGACACCCTGCTCATACTCCTTGAGCCGGTGAAGCTGATCTTCCAAAGATCCTTGCATGCCCATTCCAATGGCTGTCACAGCATCCATCTGCCTCTCAATCCAGGGTCCAACCTGGTTTGCCTTCTCAGCAAATTGACGACGCAACATCTCATTGTTCTGCTGTTTGCGAAGCTCAGCCTGAAGAGTAGCATCACGCTGAGGTACAAGTTGCCGCACTTCAGACCACTTCTTGGTCAAGTCCTGAAAATTCAAAATATACACATAAAATTTTGGTGCACAGCACAGCAGAGAAAGTTTAACTAAACAAATAAAAAATTTAAAAGAGTGGCATGAACTAACTGAAGTCTGCAAACTGTTCAGAATAATACTACTATATGTTTCAAAATTGAGAACAGAGTAAAAGCATAGAAGTGAAGAGAAAGTAGCACCAGAAGCAGTAGATTGTGAGAGAGAACAGGCATAGATAATCAATGCAGATAAACAGAATATAAAATAAATGTTACAAAACAGTAAAATTCTCAAAACTCAAAAGAGCATGAAGAAAGAATATAGGAACAGACATTAAAGAAAGTAGGAAAAGATGCATACCTCAAGATTTCTACCCATCTTCCTTGCAAGCATGAAAGGTTTTCCAAATCAAAGCATTTACACAATATAAGAAACCCAATCACATTACAGTAATTGCATGTTCAAAACAGGTATGATAAATTCTACCAGCACAAGTATATCCACCTCAAAATACTCACACACAGACAGACAATCCAGACAATACATACATACATACACACCCACGCCAGCACCACCACTGCTTAGATCTCCCAAACTTTTGAGAATACCACAAAATACTTACATGAGCGGTAAGAGTGGTGTAGGGGTTCTCAAGGCCGCCGGGCACTTGGTATTTCTGAACAGTTGTCTCCACCTCGCGGACGAGGTTGACAATGGAATTGTATTCCTTGTCAGCTTCACCAAGAGTTGCCTTGAACTGGCTGTGGGCATCCAGGAGACCCTGAATTTCTTCCATGGTGTGGACAATGAACATGTCAACCAAGTCCTCTCGGGTGCCGTCCAGCCAGTTGTTGAAAGGCTGTGGAAGGATGACATAACATGAAAACAGAGTCATATCTTACAGACCCCATTCAATCCAAGCAGGATTTGACATACAGCAGCTCTCTTGGCAAACTCCAGATGGAGGATGTCGATCTTCTCCAGAATACGCTCAGCTTCATCCAGAGCTTGGCGGCGGCGTTGAGTGAGGCCACCAAGGCGATCCCACTGGTCACAGATTCGCTGGCAGCGAGTGTTGACGGATACAGAATCGTGGTACTCAAGAGTGCTGCACATTAAAAACATAATTATAAGATATATCCTTGGGAATAAAACATAAACTTTTTAAAAAATGGCCTTACTTTAACTCCTGAGCAATAGCTGCAATCTGCTCAACACGATCTTGGTGAGCAGCAAGATCGCTCTCAAAGGCTTCATGCTTCTTCTTCAGAGCCTTCAGCTCGTTGAGTTTGCACTGGCGGAAGTCCTGGCTCTGGAGCATTTCCTCCTTACCACGGGTCCATTCCTCGTGGATGTCGGCTTTGTGCTTGAACTTCTGAGCCAAGTGCTCCAAACGCTCTAACCTTCAGGCAAAATTACAGTCAATACCTTTGCAACGCAAATTTATGGTATAATGTGAGTTTTGGTAAGATGTGATTATAGTACATGTACCTCATCATTTCAGACAAAAGCCATTCTTCAAACGCTTTCTCAGATGTTTCAAGACCTTTCCAGGCATTGGCAATATCCTATTTAAAATGAAAAGTTATGCGTAAGAATTACAGTGGCTGCAGCCATAGAAACAAGGAAAAATGCTGGATTTCCAGATCACCACAAAGCCACTTACTGAAACCATTTTACCCTCCGTCGGCATGTAAGCAGGGCGATTGGACAGGCGCAGCTTGGTCTGCAGGGTGTTGAAGTTGGTCTCCAGCTTGGCTTTCTGTTCAACACGTGGGGGCTTGTGTTTGCGGCGGTAAGTACGGTACTCCTCCAGCTTGCGTTGAACACCAGCCAGAGAGTTGTCTGATTGGCGACTCTGGAGCCATGGCATGGTTCGTCGGATCCACTCCAACAACTAGAGAAGCATCAAACAAATGAGTCAACACAGCTCATTCAATTGAAAAATAACTGATAATTGCATTGCATGAGGACACTCACATCGCTAGCCAGACGCTCATATTCTTCCATGAGACGTTCGTTTTCTTGATTCACCTTGAGTACCTTGCAAATCCTGTTGGCAGCAGTCTCCGCCTAAACAGAAGTTTCGGAATTAATTTTACCCGCAAATATAATTCTACCATAAACTAGAAACAGTAGGACTTAAGAAATAATGGGGTCAATGAACAAACATGCAATTGAAATTGGTTCTTCCAAAATGTGAGGCCTGATGATACATATCAAAAGAGGTTCAAGATGAGACAACTGTTAGATATAACTGAAATTCTCACCTTCTGGGCACCGGAGAAGCAATGGTAGTAAGATGAGACATAAGTCATAATGGCACGCTCATCAGGCATCGCAGTGTGGGTCATATCTGCAGGCATTGGTCAGGGTATTTGACCATCAGCATATTACACACACCAAGAAACAAGCAGGCACACAAAAAAGAAAGTAGCAGCTTAATAAATTAAAATTGGGCCCATTCCAAAACACTCCATTGCCAAGTGACTTTGCAATCAAATCAGACAGAGTACAGTGATTCATCCCACAGTTTCAATTATTAAGATATTAGCAGGAAGCATTGAAATGTAAAAAAATAAATAATAATTGTTGGATTAATGTTTAAGTCACTAGAAAAATCTATGAGAAAAGAGTTTAGGGGGAAATAAAAGTATGAGCACACTTAAGTTTAATCAAATCCACTGTTAGTTGCTTTTCATGCAGTCAATGTTAAATCATAACCAAAATTTTACAATTATGAAACTGAAAATTATTTGACCAAACAAAATTGCTACCGCTTTCTTCAATATTAGTAGGGCAAACCAGGATTTTTTTTTAAATTTCTGGGAACCTTTGCATCATGATTCACGCACACACAGGATTACATGTCAGGTTCGTTAGTTCTGTTCAAACATGAATTTCACAACAAATATTCAAGTGTAGGGAATCAGCTCAAAACCCTGTACCTGTTGGGCACCCTGGAAGGCATGGTAGTAGCATGACACATAGGTCATGATAGCACGCTCATCTGGTTTCGGAGTGTTGATAAGGTCTGAAACCACCACCAGCCTATGTTAAAGACCCTCCACCACTCATAATTACAACATACCCATCCTAAGAGGTAAAATCACTGGCTATCCAGTATTTTCAACCTTATCTTTAAGTACCCACTTCCCTCCCCTCCTCACCTCACAAACAATTGGTTGGCAGCTCTACAAGGTAATTATAAAATGATACCTAACAACAGGGGTAGCGTATGAACACTGACAAAAACTGTACCTTCAGGATCCAACATGCGTGGGATGTCAAGGTACTTCTCAGCGACATCAAAGGCAGTGTTAAGATTCTCCAGCGGGTTGTCCTTAGACAACTTGCTGTAGTCGATGAGGTCTGGTCGGTGGCGGTGAATGAGGGCACAGAAGGCCAAACCATCCTTGAAGCTGAGGATTATAAAATACAGAAATTAATAAGATGAACTCAAAGCTAGCAACTGTGTACAGTCACAAGCCACAAGCATAAGATCACCTGAGGTGGAAGTTCTGCACATTGACATTTCTGTAAGGAGCCGTCTTGCGCTGGCACCAAAGCAGTAGACCCTCCTTGGCGGTCATCTCTTCAACGGAGATGTCCTGGATGGCGAATCGGAGAATGATGGTCCAGATCATACCCAGTGTCATCTTCAAGTTGCCATCCACAATTTCTGCAAAAACGCAATAAAACAAATCAATGGGTGTCCAAGTGCGCTGTTTTGAACTCAGAAAATTTCAAGAGATGTACGCAAAAGACGTACCTTCGGCGCCGATGGAGACCAGCTTGACGCCCTTGCTGGCGATGAAGTCGAGCGCCTTGTTGACGTTGGCGATCTTGTGGAAGCGCATCTTGCCTCGGTCGGGCTTGGGGAGGGTTTCGCCGGAGATCACCTCCAGCAGCAGCATCAGCTTGAGGCCGTTGCGGAAGTCCTCCTCGATGTTCTCGATGGCGGTGCCCGCCTTGCGCAGGTGGGAGTTGCACCATGCCGTGAAAGTCTGAAAGCAGACAGAGCAAAAGAAGGTGAGCGGGTCGTTTTCAAATTTTTAAAATAAAAATTGCCACTTTTGGGCCGTTTAGCAGCAACTTTGATTTCCCTTCAAATTCCAAATTCATCTCATTAATGGACCGGTCAAAGGACGTGGTATCGGGGAAATCTCACGACGCGGGCGGTAGGGTCCGGCGGGGGCAGGACGGTACGGGGTGTCGGCCTGGCCTCGGCAGCGTATGCGTACCTAGCGGCCCTCGCCCCAGCCACAGGCAGCCGCAGGCCGCAGCCCAGACAAGTCAAGGCCCTGACCCAACGTCAACGCGGACTGCGTATAGCACTGCGTCGAGCAACCCCTGGCAAAGAGCCCTCTGGTCCCTCGCCGTCACCACACCCCCGCCCCCGCCCTCCCCCTCTCGCCCGGCGCAGGTACACTGTCCACTGCACTAACGCAGTGCACTAACGTCGGGGCTCAGCTCAGCTCACTGCACCTTGGCGGGCCGTCGGTCATCGATGGTAATTTCCAGGAGGCACTTGAAGCCCGCGAACGGCAGGTCGGCGCGCTCTATCAGAAACTCCTCCAGCGATATGGCTGGCGGTGGGGGCTCCTCGGGTTCGGGTTCGGGCTCCGGCTCTGGTTCCGGTTCCGGCTCGGGCTCCGGCTCGGGTTCCGGTTCCGGCTCGGGCTCGGGCAGCACGAGCGGCGAGTCGTCCAGCTCGATGGTGAGGAGGCTGAGCATGTCGTGGGGGTGGAGCGCGGGCAGGGGCGGCGACACGGAGCGGCCCTCGAACCCCTGGCCGTACACGGGCATGGCCACCGACTGCATGAACAGCGTGTGCGTGTCCGGGGCGCCCGCCTCCAGCCCGCGGGGGTGGATGTCGTCGTGCGGGGGCTCCACGTGGTGGGCGGGCGGGGGCAGCGGCGGCAGCGGGTTGTGCGGCAGCAGGGCGGGCTGCGGCTCCACGCTCGTCGGCAGTGGCGCCTCCAGGTTGCCGACGGACGCCTCCAGCTCGGCGGTGGGGGTGGCCACGAAGGGCCGCGTCTCCCAGACCACCGGGGCCGGGGCCACACCGTCCGCCGTCGTGTCCATCCGTCAGGCGCGCGGAGCGGAGCGAAGCGGGGCGTTCAGAGGCAGGGGTCACTGAGCGGACGGTACACCAGCGGCGGCACCACGGCGAGCTCCTCGACGCGCAGGGCTGGGCGGCACTGCCCGCCCGTCCGCCCCGCCCCGTCCCAATCGAACGCAGTGCGTTCGATCCATCGATCGATCGGACCGACCCGATTGCAAAAAGAAATCCATCTCGATCCGAGAGGCCAAGGCGCCAAGGCTCGTCCCCGCGATCTCTGCCAGCAGCCGGTGGCCCTGCCGGTGAGGCCGTGCCGTCGTCGCCTTGCATTCCGTAGGGGGCCGACGGGCGACGCAATTGCGTTCGCAGAGCGCCGTCAGCACCGCCCCGTCGCAGCCACACGGGCTGCAGCAGGCTGCACAGAGGGGCGTCGGCGGCCGCGGGCACGACACGTCTCCCGCCGTCCTGCGCGCCGCCATCCGGGCTGTCACCGTGCTGGGGAGACCGCCACCACACACCCGACAACGAGGAGCCGACGACGAAACGTCCGCGCGTGAGTACACACCCGAGCACCCCGCCAGCCGCCGACACGACCCAGGGACATCGGGTCAAGTGTGAAAGTGTCGGAACACCCGGGAAAGCGACGTGCAGAAAACCGCCGGCACCTGTCATCATGTCAGTTGCCGGTTGCGTTTGCGGTAATCGCGACGAAGTACTTGCGTGCCGTCGCGTGCCGTCGCGTGCCCCTGCCAGCGGCGATACCCTCCGCCCCGAGAGACACGCTTCGCTGCACTCTCGAGCCGCGGGGGGTATTCACGTGCAGTCGTCAGCCGCTAACGCTTGTAAAACTAATGCCGTGGGCAGTAACGAGGCAGAGGCAGGCAAGGCGCGAGGCTGGGCGGGGCGGCGGCCAGGTCTACGGGACTACATGGCCACAGGACTACAGGGCTACAAGGCGGAGGAATGCTCCCCTTTCTCATGGAGGCGGCCGCGCTGAAAATGAAGACGTCCTGCAACTACTCTCGTGTAGTTGTTTCCGGAGGGGGTTCCGGGTCGACCGGCTCGTTCCGTTACAGTAGTGGGAGGTCGAGAGGCCAAGCAGGCGTGCAGTCGGCCAGCCAGCCGGCAAGCCAGCCGGCCGGCCGCCCAGTCAGCTAGCCAGCCCGTCGGGTTCGAGGTCCCATGGATGCATGGGAGAACCGCAAGGGCTCTCCCAGGGGGCATCAACACTAGCCGACCAGCAGCATGGGAGCAGGGCCGACCGAGACACTCAACAAGTGTTCGGCTCCTTCCGGCCGGCCTCGTGCGCCTGCAGATTAGGGGGTAGGCAAGCCCGCCGCGCACGCGTGCGTCGGCTCCGCACGGGCTGCCTACCCAGACGGGCGCTCCAAAGAGCAGCAGTCCCTCATCGGGTCGCGTCCGCGCGAACACAGCGTCGGCAGCAGGCTATGTGGCGCGTCCTACTACTGCTGCTGCCCGAGGCTTCCGCGAAAGCCACCAAGCAAGCCGACAACGGTCATGTCGCGTCTGCTCTGGCGTCTGGTCCGGTCCGGTCCGCGAGCTGGCCGTCCACATATGCAGTGGTCAGCGCGCAGGGAAAGGGCACAAAGCTTAAAATGTTACGTTAAAGAAGAAAAAGTGGAGGAAAAATAGTAAATCCCAAATAGATTTTTCCGAGAGAGAGATAGAGAGATAGAGATAGGGAGAGAGAGAGAGAGAGAGAGAGAGAGAGAGAGAGAGAGAGAGAGAGAGAGAGAGAGAGAGAGAGAGAGAGAGAGAGCAGGCGGGATGGGCCGACATCCCGGCACCGCCCCCGCCGCGCGAGGTATTCTCGAACTCGCGGGCAAAAGACTGAAATAGCCGGCGCCGGCCGGGCAAACAGGCGTAAGTTTGTTCGTCCGGCAAACTTTCGCGCACGCAACAAGGCGGTGCCGATGTGCCGATGCAGATGTGGGGAGGGGGAGAGAGAGAAGACGGGGCGGCCTCCTAACTCGTCATTTCGTTTCCGGGGCGCCACGCGCCGCGTGTGCCCGGCACTCGACTGGTGCTGAGAATTATTCTCGGAAGGCGCCGACGACCCGAGGCGATCGCCAGCACCCCCGGCCCGGGCCCGCCCTCAAGGGCCGCTCGACTCTGTCACATCGATCGTATGAGCCATTTCGCCGTAGGTGTGGGAGTGGTGCCGACACTGATAGCCTGGCCGTCGAGAGGTATATCGCGCTTCCGCGAGAGTTGTGTATAGTATTGACGGGCGGGTGGCGTGCCGGTGCTGTGAATCAGCACTGCCGGCCCGGCCCCACGCCCAGCGCCCAGCGCTCGATCTCGACCTCCACCTTATTTTCCTCCTCAACTCACGTCAAAGCCCACACCCCACACCCCACACCTCACCTCGGCTGCCACCGCTGCCACTGCCGTCGGCGAAAGGTAAGCAACCGCTGAATCAGAGCGGGGTCGGGCGGGGCCGGGAGACGGACAGGACAGGCGTCCTGACGCTCCCTTTTTACCTGACACCGTCTGTACGTGTGTGACACGTCCCGTCCGGACCCCCCCGGGGGGGCTTGGGGGAGGGGGGGGGACGATCCTAGGGAGGCCCAACCATCAAGGTCGCCTAGAATAGCATGTGCCACAGTGCAGGGCGCGGCGGCGCGGCGGCGGCCCAACCCGTCCCACCGGCCCATCGCCAAGCGGAGCGGACCGTCCACTACTCGCTCGAAATAGCAGCACCCCCCCCCCCCCCCCCGCCGTGGCCTGCCCCCCCCCCCCCCCCCCCCGGCGATACCGTACCGGCGCCGATACATCAATGGGGTAATCGGCCGGGTCAGCCGCCGCCGTGAACTCGGCGCTTTCTCCGCGGCCGCCGAGTCCCGGTCGTCGTGTCCAGGCGGTGCCGTGAGCACGGCCTGGTCCAGCACGGTCCGGTCCACGGCCGCGGCGCCTCCGGGGCCCTGACCCTGACTCCTCCGGCCCCTCCGGCCCCACCACATCCATGGTGGCCCTGATCCAGAACGGGACGTGGCGGGGCGCAGACCGCATCGCACGCGGCCCAGGCCGGAGCAAAGACCCCCGACAGCCGGCTAGAGGCTCGGCTCATCAGCATCAGATCGGCGAGGCGCCCTCCAGGCTGCTCTAGGCTGCTCTAGGCTGCTCTAGGCTGCTCTAGGCACACGCACTTTCTCCCCGCCGCGGTGTGTGGGTGTCAGTGCACGGGACAAGAGGGACGCTGATGACGCGCTGATCGCCCGGCCGGGGACGCCGGTGATGGTGCTCATAGAGAGTAGAAACGCAAACCGAGAAACGTTTCGTCAAAAAAAAAAAAAAAATGTCAAATTTCGACCAAAGTGGGCCCAGTTTGGCCAACCTGGGGCAAAAGCGGTCAAGAGGCAGCAATCCAAATACTCCCTGCGCAGCACGGCCCAGGACGGCCCGGCACGGCCAGCAGCACGGCCAGCAGCACGGCCAGCAGCACGGCCAGCAGCACGGCCAGCAGCACGGCCAGCAGCACGGCCAGCGCTCGCTGCTCCGCCCGCGACCCGGCCCCGCTCTGGTCCCCTCTTAATGTCGATACAATCACTTTTATTACCGCAATCAGGACTTTAACGGCTCCAAGCGCGCGGGCCGAGCTCTGCAGACAATACAATATCTCTTGGCTGACCGCGACGGCGCGGCTGCTGCATTTTTTTGTCATCTGTCAAGCCCGACACGGGCGGGCGGGGCCGGGCAGTGCGGGACAGCTAGACGTATCGGCCGGGCACAGTCCTCCGGCCGCCACCGGCCCGCACACGGCCCGCACACGGCGGCCCGGACAAGTCCGCCGTTAATGAGAGTATTTTCCGAAGCCGCAATGCTTATACACTCGTCCCTCAATTGGCAAATGTGGCTCTTTTGTGTTTGTCCTTTTTTTCCCCCAATTTTTTTTTTCTTCTTCTTTTGGGCTGATCCGGCTTCCAGGCGTACGTCGGAGAGAGAGAGCAAGAGAGAAAGAGAGCAGGAGATAGAAAGAGAGGGAGAGAAAGAAAGGGAAAGAAAGAGAGGGAGAGAGAGAGAGGAAGAGGGTGAGGAAGAGAGAGAGAGAGAGAGAGAGAGAGAGAGAGAGAGAGAGAGAGAGAGAGAGAGAGAGAGAGAGAGAGAGAGAGAGAGAGAGAGAGAGAGAGAGAGAGATAGCCCCCGAAAGGCTGTGGCGGTTCTGCCGCGTCCCCGGTGGGCCCGGTGGCGGCGCCGCACCCACGGCCCTGCTGGGCCCTGCTCTCTGCAGCTCTGCGCTACGCCATCATTATCATCATCATTATCATCATGACACCGCTACCGGGCTTGAGCGGCCGGCGGCCGCCAGCGGCAGCCAGCGGGGAGTCCGGTCCGATCCCGGCCTGGCGGGTCCCTGTATGATGACCGCCAGGAGGACGGTGGCCAACGACAGCAGGGGGGGGGGGGGGGGGGGGGGGGGGGGGGGGGGGGGGGGGGGGGGGGGGTTGAGCTGACCCCTGTGCGAGTGAGTGTGTAGGTGTGAGAGTGTGTGTTTGTGTGTGTAGGGGGGGGGCGTCTGGTTTGGGACGGTGGTCCTGCCACGTAATATCCGTCCCGTCCCATCATCCTATGCCCGCTAAAGAGTGCAATGGCCCAGACCACGCCCGGCCCTGCTGCGCTGCTGCGCCCGCCCCTCTTAGCGTCGTGTGATGTGGGTGGGCAGGCCGGGCGGTCCCCCCCCCCCCCCCCCCCCCCCCCCTCTCTCTCTCTCTCTCTCCCCCCCGTGCTCTCTACATGCGTCAACAGCTTGACAATGACAAGAGTCATCCATGTTTACACACGTTCGTCGTCCGCTGTAGGGGCACAAGCAGTGCCTGCTTGCTTGCTTACTCACCCGACATGGCGCCTGCGAGGTAGGCCAAAGTCAGCCACGCACGACACCCGTGTCGTGGCGTTGCCTACCCCCGCAGGCGCTCCCCAGCCGGGCAAAGGAGGCAGACAGCACACATTGACGTATACTAAAGGACAATATCCGAAACGAACCAACTTGAGAAACTGTATTACAAGCCACATACTAGCGTGTGCGGGCCAAATGACCCACAAACTGTCCCTATTTCTGCGGGACCTTCACACACACCTCACAGCCTCCCCCTCCACGCCCCACGTGCCAAGGGACAGCAGGGGGAGAGAGGCAGGGAGAGAGACAGAGAGAGAGACAGAGAGAGAGACAGGGAGAGAGAGAGAGAGAGGGGGGGGGGGGGAGGGGGGGATTTCGCCACAGCAGACCTTCACAGCTGATGCACGCATAACAGCCATCTGCCTTCATCGCGTCGCGTCGCTTGTTAAAAATATGTGAAGGTTGTGTGTGTCCGTCTTCTGGGCGAGGAATGCGGTGAAACACGGCGAAGGCCGGGAGGGGCTGATAGTCCGTCAGGGGGCGCCGGGTGCCGGGCGCTGCAACTCGTCCGCACGCACCTAGAGCGATCATCCCGGCAGAGGCCGCCACGGGCGGACACAGCCGCGAGTCAAAACAGACGAGATAGCATCGACCCCGCTGCAGCCTCTGGGCCGGGCGACATGGAGATGAGAGGGGAGATGCCCCGTGTGCAGCGCCCCGCATCGGACACGGGGCGCAGTCAACGGGGACCTCCATCACCACACAACCACCATCACCGTGACCGTCATCGAGGAGGCTCCGCGCGGGCTGCAAGTACCCGATCTTCAAACCCATGAGCGGCGCTCGAACGTCTTGGCCTGGGCCGTCGTCACCAAGACCACGACGGCCGCGTCTCCGTCGACGACGAGCAAAGTTTGCAAGCGGTATAACGATGGGGTAAGAGTAAGCAGGGCATAAAGAGAGACGGGGGGGGGGGGAGAGAGAGAGAGAGAGAGAGGAACGTCGAGCGCCTTTGGCACACCTCCCAAATGTGTCTGAGAGAGACGGTGAGAGGGAAAGGCAAGGGGGGGGGGGGGGGACGCCGGGGAGCCCTAAGGGGTGCGAGTAGTTGGCGGCTGCATGCTCTGCAAACGACGCGTCCGACACCGCAAACCACTCGCGCAACGCGACCCAAAACATCATCCGACCTCAACGGGGAAGGGAATCACCAGCCTCACCGCACAGCAATTTCGTAAAACCCGTCCACACACAGGAAAAAAAAATCCTTGAATAATGTCAATACTTTTTATTTTTTGTGCTTTTCTTGTTAATGTAGCCTGTGTACAAGTCATCCACCTTACAAGTGAAAGTCTTAAAATCAATATCGAGTTGACTTCTTATGAAAAACCAAGATTCGTCATGTGGCGTTTGGAGTACGACTCCTTCATTTTACGGGCGTATAGGCCGGCCTTCTACAAGTCTCCTCTGCATCTCCTAGATAAATCTGGTCGTGACGGCTGAAGCCCGTCCCTCCGAAAGCTCTTCTGGTCGAAGCAAAAGCATAACGGAACGGGGCAAAGCGGTGCACGGGCCGGGCCGGGGCCGGGCCGGGGCCGGGCCGGAGGGGAGGGGCGCTTGAAATGTTTCCTGCGGCAGATAGATGGAGAGGTCGGATGTGTCAGTGTGGGCGCGATAGGTCAGGTCGTGGACGGCGCGTGGATGGCGCGTGGCCGCGGCGTGGCGCCACCATCTGAAGCAGGCCTCAAGAGGCGCCAGTAGCGCCAGGTCGCGTGTCGGAATGCACGGCGAGCCTCAAATAAATATCGCCAGAGTTTCGGTCCGGGCCGCGGGGGCGCGGGGGGCACGGGGGGCACTGGGCAACCATTCAGCCGAGGGTCTGCAGCACCTGCAGCGCCTGCAGCCCAGACCCCGCCAGCAGCGCCACATTTCATTCTTCGCAAATTTTGACAAGACAGAAGGCCGGCCGGCCGCCGCGTCGTGACACTGACAGTGAGAGAGAGAAAACGGCTGCGGCCGTCTCGGAACAAAAGGCGGTGCGAGCGAGACGGACGGGCGTGTGGCGACTGCTGCGGGAAAAAGAGCGAGACGGAGAATGTGGATGATGATGACGATGCCAGGTGTGGGCCGGACGGGCAGGGCTCCCCATTGTGCACGACATGATAAGCAGCGTGCGAGAGAGACGGCCACAGCGGCGCGGCGGAGTGAGGGAGGGAGAGGGAGGGAGAAACGGATCGTGAGGGACGCGCAGCACGCGTCTCACACGTTGCGAATAAAAAGAAAAGAAAAAAAAATCAGGTCGAGGAAAAATGTCGAATTTAAGGGTGACCGTTGGCATGGTGCAGAGCGGATTGGGGGGGGGGGGGGCTCCCATCCCCTCCTCACACCGTGTCCTTAGAACAGCCGCGATTCGCACGAACGGCAAACAGCGGGGCAGAGTAACCACAGTCTTTATCTTATCGTTTTGGAAGTGCGCGTCAGAGCGTCACGCGGCGGCTGAAGTTATGCGTCCCCGACTGACACGGTGTGCTCAATGGGCTGGGTGTTTTACAACGTCAGCCTGATAGTGGCGGTATGGGTGGTGATAGACCACCCCTAAATCACTCCGTCCCCCTCGACTGCTGACGTTTACAGGGGCGTTTTCCTCCGGGTCCCGGCAGGTAAATTACGAACAGTTGGAGAGCTTTCTAGAGGACGCCCGGCCAGGAAATGTCACAAGCTGAGCGCTGATCCCGCGAGGAGGGATCGCAAGAAATAATCCGCTCCCCGGCTGGGGCGCCTCCAAGAACCGTGCGCGGAAGCGCCGCCGCCACTACTATGTTGCCTAATCCCTTTAATGCCGGCCGCTTGCTGACTCACAGTACACAGACTTGGCAACCAGACTGAAACTCTCGCGGGTGTATAGCAAGATGGTTAGGCTAATGGCTAAGAGCTGACCGCTCTAGAGGGAGGTGTGCACCGCCCGGCAGCGCCCTAGTGATACGGGGCAACCTGCCACCCGGGCGCGTGACACGGTTCGTGGACGCCCACCCCTCACACACACACACACACACACACACAGTCTCCCCCCCCCCCCCCCCCGAAGACCAGCAGCCGCCTGTTGCATGCAGCGGCGGCAGCCGCAACCACCGTACTGATGAACGGCGAGGGGCCGAGACCAGCCAGCAGCCCGCCGGCCAGCCCGCCCGCGACCGGGGGCTGTGGCTCTGGGCGCGCAGAGTGCCACCCGCCCCTCACGCCCGAGGTGTAGGAGTGTCCCCCCCCCCCCTCCCCTCCCCCGGCGGGGCCCCCGCCGCCCCCCTACGCCCCCCTACCAGCGGGCCCACGCCATCCATTTTCGGGCATCGTGCCCTCCCCACTCCCCCTCGCGGGGGTAACCCAACCCAACGGCTGAGCCGGCGGGCGCTGCCGCCGCCACTGCTGCTGGCCCGATGCCTGGCGGTGAACGGGAGGAAGAGAGAGAGAGTGAGAAGGGGGGAGGGGTTGAACAGAGAGAGAGAAAGGGAGGGGAGTGTGCCACAGTGGGAGGGGGCACGCCCCAGCACGCACGTGCAAAACACGCGTGCGCGCTGCACTGAAGCGTGCGTCACCGACACGACGCCGATGGAGAGAACGCGCGGCACTCCCAGGAGGAGGAGGAGGCATCGGCAGCTGCGGACCCGACAAACGGCCCTTGTCAACGGGGACATATCGACGGCGCCGCCGACCACGATGACGACGACCACCAACCGAGGCGGGGCGGCGGGGGCCCCCGGGCAGGGCAGCCGCCCCCCCCCCCCCCCCCCCCCCGCACCGGGGTCCCCGATGGGGGTCACGCCGCGCGGCGGGCGCCACCGCCGACCTCGTGTCATTACCACAATGCACAATCAGGGCGCAAAAGCGTCAGGCAAACGAATAGTTTGGCACGGCCGCCGAGCGTGCCACGCCCCCACGGCGGCAGGCGGCAGGCGGCCGGCCGGGCCAAGGCCCCGTTACCCCGGCGGCCCGGCGCCGATCACACGCGCGGAGACCGCCTGCCCCGGCCCCAGTCCTGGCCAAGGCTAGAGGCCGCCGGCATGAATGACACGTCTTCATCATCATTTGGCGTTCGGCCGCCGTGCTGTTTGTCTGGCGCGGGCCCCGGCAGGACAGGTAGGCAGCGCCGGCGGTGCGCCACACGGCTGCTCGGCGGGACTGCCTACCCGACCGGGCCGCAGGCGCTGGGCCCAGCGGCGGCAGTGTGCTCTGACAGCGCAGCGCGGCGGCCGCTCAAGCACGACGGCAGCCTCTGGGCCGAGGTCCCCGACGGCAGGTGCACCGCCAGGGCCGCCGCAGGCAGGAACAGGGAAGCCGCTCAGCGAAGTATCCACAAAGCCTCCGACGAGAGAGATAAAAGAAAATAATTCCGCATCCGATGAAGCAAACACGGCCGCTGCGCTCAGTCGGGCGACGGGCGATACGCCCGGGGGGAGGAGGGGGGGGATTGACGTCGTGCGGGTAAACAAAACGTCTCCCAGGACCGGCCCCCTCCCCACCCCACCCCACCGGGGCGGGGCGCTCTGCATTAGCGCCGCGGCCAGGGCCTCAACCCCCGTGGAGCCGGCGGCGCCCGTGGAGGCCGAGAAGCAGCCGGGAGCAGCAGCAGTAGCAGCAGCAGCAGCAGTAGCAGCAGCAGCAGTAGCAGCAGGTCCTCGGCGATGACTCACCGGCCGGTACCCGCGCACAGAGAGCGCCACGCGACGGGTATTGCCACATGACACAGGCATTTGCTCGCACATCCCGCGGGCCAGGCACGCCAAGACACTCACCCCACCACGAACACCACCACCGACACAGAGTCAGTACCGTCACACCAGACACGGCGGAGCCGCAGTACCTGGAACACGGAACGCATCGCCAGTCAGAGTGGGATTTTCCACAGCAGTAAAGTTTAAGAAAGAAACAAAAATGTGTACACTGTTCGATGAAAAATGAAAATCGTAATTATTTTTCGGCGTGTCAAAATTACTAGAACTGATTTTGCTTTTTCGAATTTCCAACATTCTGGCATTTTCGTTTCAAATAATTTTTCAGAGTGCATACTTGTTTTCCCCCCCGTTGCTGGGTGCGTGCCGGCGCCGGCCCCCCTGCGATTGCTACCAGTCGCACCAACTTTGAATCTCGCATCATGAGAGAGGGGGGGGGGGGGCAGGGCACACGCGGGGAGGAGAGAGCTAAATGAAGCAGAAATGAAGCGAGTGTAAAAGAATAAGAGCAAGAAGGTGTGGCCCGGTGGATCGGAATCTGCCGCCGTCCTCTCGGCCCAGGCCAGGCTGTGCTCACTGCATTGCAGTTAAGGTGTCGGCAGTGAATCCGACATGATTTTCTGAACAGCGAGGGAGACAACACGCGGGCCAACAGCGAAGCGGTCCTGCCGAGCTTTTAAAACATTCTCCCACCGCCGACATCGTAAACTAGAGAGAAACCACGGCCACCATCAAGAGTCGCCTGTGCAGCACGAACTGCCCGGGGACACGAGCAGGTGACGTAAAGATTAAAACTAGATTCAAGGCTTCGCACTCCGGCGGAGAGCAGCGCACGCCACTGACTGCCGACAGGCCACGCTCCCGGGCATCGAGACGCCTGTCGGGTAGGCAGCCTCGACTCCTGCACGCACGCGTGCCGTGCGGGCTGGCCTATCCTGAGGTTCGCAGGCGCTCGGCGCTCGCTGGCGGGACGCGGCCGCGTGGCTTACGGACAATCAGCAGCGGCACAGTTCGTGGCCGATCGGTTCCGGTAGGTCCCACGCCGGGTGCCGTAGAGCGCCAGTCCGGATCCAGAGGCGGGACGGTCTTCCTCCAGTCCGGATCCAGAGGCGGGACGGTCTTTATCCAGTCCGGATCCAGAGGCGGGACGGTCTTTATCCAGTCCGTATCCAGAGGCAGGACGATCCATGTTCCGGGCGCGGCGAGGCTCCGCGGCAGAGCTCTGCTGGTCGTGCAAGTAAGCGGGTAATTTGCGTGTCTCCCGGCCACGACCGCAGATCGCGTGACGAGGCGAGGCGCGCTGGCCTTTAACACGGCAGTGCGACAAGGAATGAGCAGCGGTCCGGGGGGGGGGGGGGGGGGGGGGGGGGAGGGGGGGGGGGAGAGAGAGAGAGAGAGAGAGAGAGAGAGAGAGAGAGGGACAGAGAGAGAGAGAGAGAGAGACCGGCGTTGGTGCGCACAATGACACGTCCCACGGGGATAAGAGAGCGAACAAACGATGCAACAGATCAAGATCGATGGAGACGTGCTCGGTGCCCGTTGGTGCCCGTACTCCGGGCGCTGCTAGCGCTGCTGCGCCGCCGTGGCGTGGGCGGGAACTGCGGGGGCAAGGCTGACTGTCTCCGCCAGAGTTATGCGGCACGCCGCGGCGCACGCCGGCGCAATGCAATGCAATGCAATGCAATGCAAGGCAATGCAGCGCATTCAACGCTTTCGCACGCCACGGAAGTGCACACGAGCGCCCGCCGCACAAAGAGCACGAATACATTACTTTCACAAGGCCTCGGCGCTCTGACTCTTTGACCGGAAATCGGTCCACTGGCACTGCTAAAAATAAAAATATCTATTTATATATACATATTTTCGGTTCCAGTCAAGTTTGATACTTTTTTGCTTATTGGTATTTAATTTTTTCTTTGTTTCTTGTGTTGTGTTTTGGTGTTTTTTGTTTTGTTTTTTTGTTTTTGTTTCTGTTTTTTTTTGCTTCTTCAGTGCTTGGACTTTGACGATCGGCCGCCCCAAATTTGGCAGTGTAACTCTCCGCCCCGCCCACTCACACGGTCCTCAGTACATCCTTCACGCAGAGGTGGCGGCGCCAGGACCATCCGGGGCCCTACGCCGGGCCGGGCCGGCTCTCACTTCCCCATTCACGAGAGGCGGGACAAAGACGCTCCGTCCGCCGGGCCGAACAGAGAGCATTACCATACGAGCCGGGCCGGGCCGGGCCGGGCCGGGCCGGCCTCCTCAATGAACTCGTCACTCGGCAGGGAGGACACAAGGAATGACCGCCGCTGGCCGCCGCTGGCCGTGCCGCACTCACACCATCCTCCACGGTGCACTCACCCGGCCCGGACCCGGGGCCTCTTAGCCTGGGCGCGCGCCGACCGTGAAACCGGCGGCGATAGCAGCGCACACCAGACACCCTGCTCTGCTGGCTCTGCTGGCTCTGCTGGCTCTGCTTGTTCATTACACGGCCAGCGGCCATGCGGCGACTAAAACCAAGCAGGTGGGGCAAATTGGGGCCGTTTAGATCGTCATCACACACCTGTGAACACCTGCGGCTGCCGACCGGCGCGCAGTCACGGGCCATGAAGAGGCAATGGGGTACCGCAGCGGGCCGCGGGGGGTCCCCATAGAGATTCGGAGTACCTGTGATGACGGGGCGCCGCGCGACGAACCCAGCCCGCCGCAGCGGCCGTGTCTCATCGGCAATTTCTGCGGGCGATTTTTTTTTTTTTTCAGATTTCTCCGAAATATTTTTCAACCGTGGCGGCGGCATTTGCGGTCAGTCCCTCCCTACCTCCCTCCTTTGCTGGCCGGCCGTGCCGACAACACAGCCTGGCTTTGTGGCGTACACACACACACATACGTGGTACGGGGTCAGACAGCCGTTCGCGGTGTTCGGATGCCGTACACCGCACGTGGGCGACCACCACCACCACCGCCGCCGCCCGCCGGATGTTGCGGTAGGTCCGGGGATGGGGTCAAGCCGGTCCGCGGCACGGTGCGCAGCTCGGCAGCGGCCCGGCCGTACCCAAGGTGCAGCCCGCGAATGCCGCAGCCGCCTACGCCAGGACTCGGTACAGCGTCGTGCGTCGAAGGACGCCGCGGCGCACAACGAGCGCCTGGTGGGTAGGCAACATCGTCTCCAGCACGCACACGTGCAGTGCGGGCTGGCCTACCACCGCAGGCGCTCGGGCTCGCCGCCATCGGCTCGGTTCCGCATGTACGACTCCCACAACAGGCGCGCCAGGGGGAGCGCGTGTGAAGTGCGGTGCGGGGCGTTTCCGACTCAAATCTCAGCGCAAACCTCGGGGAGATAGCGCGCGCTCGCGCGCGAAACGAGCGCGGCCACAAAAGTCTTTTGGAACGTCAGATAGCGAGCGGTGCGTTGCAGGGACGAGTGTGTGTTCTGTTGACAAAGCAGCCCGCTGACAGGGCGGCCAACGGCGGGCGGCCAACGGCGGGCGGCCCAGCGACAGCGACGCCACACGGGCCAACGTCGCAGACTTCAGCAAACACACGCAGACGGTCTGAGTGCCACACTTGATCTGGGAGGCCAACATTCTTCAAAAAAAAAAAAAGAGAGAGAGAGAGAGAGAGAGAGAGAGAGAGAATGTGTGAGTGTGTGTGTGTGTTCCTGTTCAAAACTGCTTTTAGTTCTTTTAGTGTCGAGATTCCCCTCCGAGGGCAGCCGCCCTGAGCGCACCGCGCACCTAGTAGTTTTGTTCCCACAGTGTATGCACCCGTCCTCACCGGGAGCTTTGAAGACGACGGGACGTCAGCAGCCCCCCTCCCGCCCCGCTTCGCAGCGGTCTCCCCTCCGCGCTGCACCGCGCTCCATCACACAGATCATTTCGTTCGTAGATTGCGAAACATCCGGTATAGTGCCACAGCCAGCGTTGCCCACAGTCTGCTGCTGCTGGCTAATTAATTTCCTGTGAGAGAGAATAACACACCTGTGAGGCGGCGGCGGCAGCGGCGGCAGCGGCGGCGGAGCAGGCGCGCACAAGCAGCGGTAGCTGCTCTTTATCTCCCAAACAAAAACAGGTAGCAGTAATAAAAGGCAAGCGGTTCCTTGAATAGGGCAACGTGCGTTGATTTTGTACGAGGCAGGAAGAGGGGCTCGCGAGGCGAGAAAGCAGGCCAGCGCGTCCTGCTGTTATTTCTATTTTATTTCTCCTCTTTTCTCACACGCCAAGCGCCGCCGCCGCGGTCCGCTAATTCCCCACTTTAATACGCAATGAAAACAGCAAGGCACGTTCGAATTCGCAGCCACTATGCACGGCTCACTGGCTCTGCGCACAGCCCAGCCCGCCGAACCCCCGTTCCAAACGGGAACAGAAATGACACCAAGAATCGGTCACCGAACCAACGCCGGAGCAACGCGGACGGGAAGGCAATTACGGTGAGCAGAGCACCGCGCCGCCGTGTTCAGACGACTGAAAGCTGTCCCTACGGTGAGCCGAGCACCGCCCAGCGTGCAGACGACTGAAAGCTGTCCCTACGGTGAGCAGAGCACCGCGGCGCCGTGTTCAGACGACTGAAAGCTGTCCCTACGGTGAGCCGAGCACCGCCCCGCGTCCAGACGACTGAAAGCTGTCTCTACGGTGAGCAGAGCACCGCGCCGTGTACAGACGACTGAGAGCTGTCCCCAGCTGATGGGGAGCGGGCCGAGCTCGCCACGCGTTCAAGTCTCTCCCTATTTTGCCGCGTCCACGGTGACCCCGCGCCCTGTCGTCCTGGTATCGTACGCCGACATGCAGACCACCCGTAGCGCCCGCGCGGCACGGCACGGCACGGCACGGCACGGCACGGCACGGCACGGCACGGCACGGCACGGCACGGCACGGCACGGCACGGCACGGCACGGCACGGCACGGCACGGCACGGCACGGCACAGCACGGCCCCGGGGGGCGAGCAGACTCTCCGCCGACAGTCACGACGCCGAGCATTACCGCCGTTAAAAGGGCCCAGCGACGCACGAAAGGGGTCACGACGGAACAAATATAGGCCAGGCTGCCGGGCGCGGGGCGGGGCAGGGCGGCCCGCGGGGCTTGTGCAGCAGTCCAAGCACCCCAGCACCCCCGACTGGAGAAAAACCGTCGTGCCAGAGCCGAGAAAACTCCGAGACGATCTTCGAAATCAGTCAGGGGCCAAAAAGAATGTAATATAAATATTAAAAAATAAAGCAGCTATACACGCTAGATATTTTTCCCCTCCTTTTTAATGATGAAACGATTAACCGCGAGGCTGAGTACCGACGGCGGAGAAACGTCCACGTCCAGCCAGGTAGGTAAGGCACTCACTCAAATCGGTCATCAAATTTGCCACAGAACGGTGTCGTCCCAAGAATTTTTATAAAAGCGGAGAGAATCATACAGAGTCCGAAACAAACGAGGGAAGGAAAAAAAACCGTACGCCGCCGCGCGAAACTTGTCATTATCGAAAAGGGGGAAAAAATTGTGAAAAAAGTTAAGAAGACAGAATAGCATGAAATGGGGGTGCGCGGCGAATGCTGACAAGGGGGCGCTAACGACTCTCGGACATCTCGGACTCGGACCTCTCGGGGCGCGTTGACGCCGCCGCTGTCACACAGGGATGGGCGGGGGGGGGGGGGATCCCCCCCCCCCCCCCCCGTCACTCCCACCTGCCGAGGCGGAGGAGCACAGTGGAGCACGGCCGAGTTGCGGGGGTCTGATCAGACCGACCGGCTCTCCGACCGGTCCGCGGTCCGCCGGAACGAGCCGGTCATTCACTCGGGACCACTCGGGTCCCGCGGGATGGGCGGGGCGGGGCGGGGCGGGGCGGGGCGGGGCGGGGCGGGGCAGAGTCGGACCGAACACAGAGCCCGTTTGCAGCCGCTACAACAACGCCGTGCGGTTTGTCGTTCGGTCGGACGGAACAGCCAGCGATCGGATGGGATGAGATGGGGCTACAACCCGGATCTACAGCCGGCAGCAGCGGCAGCAGCGGCAGCAGCAGCAGCAGCAGCAGCAGCAGCAGCAGAGCCGGCCGGACGATATCGATCAGGAACAGACAGCTGATATCGATTACCGCAATCAAATCAAAAGAGATGATAAAGGGGTTCGCGGAGGCGACGAAATGCTGGTGATCGGCGTACAGCGCGCGGGCTGGGCTGCTCCGCGCTGCCTCACCCCCCGGCAACAGGGTGGGCCCGCAGTATCGCATCGCACAGCCTATGGTAATGGCGGCCGGCTTGGGGGAGCGCACTGATAAGCGTAATCACGAGATACCACCACGCGCCGCTTAGCTAGAGGGAGGGCCGTTGTATTGTGTGGAAGAAAATGACAAAAACACAGTTTTAATTTTTTTTTTTTCCAGCAGTTTGAAGAATATCGCCCTCGTCTCACCCTCCCTCTCGTCCCTCCCTCTCCCCAGCAGTAGTCAAAAAGTGTGTGTACCGGCACCGTTCTTGCGGTCCCCGCCGGCCCCGCAGCAGCCAAGGGACGGCTTCTCTTTCCCTCCTCTCCTCCACTAGCGGATCGCAGACGTCATTTTATTTCTTATTCCGATATAATAACATGGAATCATCCACCGCCAGGCAGCAGACGCCATGACAGGCCGCGCGGAGTGGAGCCTGCGGAGCCTGCTGCTGGCGGCCGGCAGCGCAGCACTTCCATAAAAAGAGAGAAAAACAAGCAGACGCTAACGGGAAGAGCCGTCGCCGCGGTCGCGCCCTTACGCCGCCCTCCTAGCCCCGACTCCCCGATTGGACTTCCAGCAGCGACGTCTCCATGAAGTGCATGGCCGTCCCCCGCGGTCCCCCGGCCGTCCGGCCGCCCCCAACCCGCCCGGGCAGACCGTGCGGGTGTAGCAATGCTCGGACAGATCCGCTTCCTCGCGCCTCCTCGTCTTTCACGGCATAAAACGGGTTCCGGTGTCGGTCAGCCCAGGCGGCCAAGGTTAGCCGAGACGAGGACCCGGAGGCCCTGGAGGCCCTGGAGGCCCTGGAGGCCCTGGAGGCCCCGCAGGACCGGCCCAGGCACTGTCCAGGGAGGGGCCCGCGCGACCAAGCCGTAATTAGAGGAAAGAGACCAAATTGCCCCAGTCCACTCCGCGCCGAGGTCCTCACCCGACTTAGACACGCGGCGGGAAGCCGTTCATAGACGGTCCCCCTCTTTTCGGCTACGTCCACACATGCAGGGGGGAGGGGAGGGGCGCCCGGCCCACCTATGCTGACGGCGGCGACAGGAGAGCTTCCGGAGTCACATTTCTGCCCAGGGGGGGGGGGGGGGCGACCGCGGGGGGCCTCTGGACGAGAGCGACGCGAGCCCAACTCCAGAGCCGAACACGCCACTGGAGAAGGAACGCCGCGGCGCTGGAGTGGTGTCGGCGAGGAATGCGCGCCGCCGCAATGTGAATACGTGATGACAGGCGTTTGTCGTGTGCCGGGCCGGGGGCGGGGGCCGGGGGCGGGGGCCGGGGGCGGGGGCAGGGGGCGGGGGCGGACAGAGAGGAGCGCGAGCGTGCGCGCGCCAGCCAATGCGCGGCCCCAAAAAGGAAACCGAGTAAACACTCAGCAAAGATGCCGCATACGGAATGCGCAAAACGCGTTCGGCACAGAACGTGATCTGTGTGGCGCAGAGGCGGCGGTCGTCGTCGTCGGGGAGGTCAGAGCAGACCGCGCCACACGACGGCGGCATGCCAGTGACGGGGCGATCAACGCCGAGCTTCATAAGCACAGTTATACGCCGGCGACACCACGACGACATCGACACACAAGCAGCATAGGATACACGACCAAGTACGAGGAGCCGTGTGCCGTGTCGGGGGCAGCCGGGGGCAGCCGGGGGCAGCCGGGGGGGGGGGGGGGGGGAGCGGGGGGCGTCGTGTTGTCATGGCAACCGCAAGACAGCAAGCGGCCCAGCGGCGCCGGCCGAGAATAGCAGAGCGCGCAGGGGCGCGAGCAGGAGGGCAGGGCGAGGGCCAGACAGACACAAGCTCGGCCACGCCCGGCCACGCCACGCCACGCCACGCCACGCCCGCGCGGCTTAAATGAAACGGCCGGGCCCCGGCGCGCCGCGGCACCGCCGCCGCTCCAAGGGAGCATTCGATCGAGTTTTAGCGGAGCAGCAGCAGCAGCAGCAGCAGCAGCAGCCGGCCTTATCATTGCATCACTGCATCGGGACGGAGGGCGATCGCACAATAAATGCAAGACACAGACCCAACTCCACCCCTCCCGACCCCAAGGCGAGCACACGACCGCCGAAGAAAGTAGGTCAAAAACAAAAGGGAACGCCACCCAAATGATGCGCACCGATTCCCCCCCTGCTACATACAGTCCGCACTGTTTATTATTTTCATATTCCTTGTCGAGTAAGTACCGGACGGGGGCAGGGCAGGGCAGGGCCGGGCAGGGCAGGGCAGGGCAGGGCAGGGCCGGGCAGGGCAGGGCAGAGCAGGGGCAGGGCAGGGCAAGGCAGGGCAGGGCAGGGCAGGGCAGGGCAGGGCAGGGCAGGGCAGGGCAGGGCAGGGCAGGGCCGTCAAGTGATCTCGTTAATATCGGCCACGCGAGGGGCAGCGGCAGAAGACCGACCGGAGGAGGCAGAGGAGAGGAATGTCGTCGGCGCGCCGCCAGCAGCGGCAACGGCAGCAGCAGCAGCACGCCACGCCGCGCTAATTTTCTTCGAAGACGTTGACCGGACGGGAAGGGGGACGTCCGGGTACGCGGCTGCGGGTCCCCGCGGGCTCACTACTAATTACGGTGGAATCGATGCCAGAAGTGGCCGGCAGCCGCTGCCGGCGGGCCGTGGGCCGGGGACCTGCACCGCACCCTGACCTGCGCACCCTCCCAACCCCCGCCCATCCTTTTGTAGGGTTTCATTCAGTGCACACGTAAAAACCCGGCCAGATTCGCTCGCTGCCCCCACCCCCACCCCGCGGTGCCGGGCGTTTCTTATATGCGGTTCAGCCCCGTTCGAACAGACACTCAGCACCTGTCGGCGTGCGACGAGGACGTCACCGAGATGTCGAGTGGGTGCGAGAGAGAGAGAGAGAGAGAGAGAGAGAGAGAGAGAGAGAGAGAGAGAGAGAGAGAGAGAGAGAGAGAGAGAGAGAGAGAGAGAGAGAGAGAGAGAGAGAGAGAGAGAGAGAGAGAGAGAGAGAGAGAGAGAGAGAGAGAGAGAGAGAGAGAGAGAGCGAAGGGGAGAGGGAGTGCTAGCGCGAGAACGCGTGCCAATGACATAACGGGGGCGTATAGCGCCGCGGCCCGTGGCGGCGAGTGGCGGCCGGCGTCAAGGGGGATGAGCCAGTTATGTGAATCATACCCGCGCGGAGGGGGGAGGGGCTCATGGGTGTATCGGGTGCCACGCGATGCCGCGCGCCGATTCCACCAGGCTGCGAGCGCAGCGTCCTGGGGTGGTGGGGTGGCTGCCGCGGGGCGCCTGCGAACGCCAGGGTAGGCCAGCCCGCACGGCACGCGAGCGTGCAGCGGTCGGTGTTGCCTACCCCACAGGCGCTCGGACGTGGTGGCAGCTGGGGGTCCCGGCTGGCTGTCGCGTGGGCGGGCGCCTGAGGGTGGCTAGCGGTGGCTACATGGCAAACGGCGTAGGCGGGCTGCGCCGTGTTTCGCAGCCCACGAGTGTGCGTGTGTGCATGTGTGTGTGTGTGTGTGTGTGTGAAGCGCCGCGGTGCCATGTTTTTACGCGAGAGACGACGGAAATAGAGGCACGGAGGGAGGGCCCGGGGAAAAGGATTTCGGGAGGGGGGGGGGGGGGGGGGGTAGGACGAGCCCTCGGCCGCCGAGGGGCCGCCGCGGCCTCCGCCAGCCTCCGCCAGCCTCCGCCACCAGGCGCGGATACAGGGGAGGGGCGATGGGGGCGTCGCCCCCCCTGGGCCTCAGAAGAGCGCCGGAAATGTAGGCAACCGGTGTAACTTTTCCGCCTGTAAGTAGGCAAAAAGCATGACATTGCCTCCCCCTGAAGCCGCTCCTGGATCCGCTACTGTCCGCCACTGGCTAGCTCGGCCAGCTCGGCCAAACCGCGGCCCGGCGCTGGGCCGAAGGGGCGGATAGCACCGGCAGGCACAGGGCTACCAGGGCTACCAGTGCTGCCGCGCCGCGCCGCGCCACGCTGCCTGACCGCCTCAGCCCAGAATGTAGGCCAAGCCGTACCGGCCAGGCCTGTGGGCCAAGCCTATGTAGGAGGCCCCTGGCCGGCGCGGCACGGCGCGGCACTGCCTGTCCGCAGCCTGGCCAGAAACTCGAGCCTAAGTCCAAACACTGGACGGGCGGACGGGACGGAACAGAACCCGGCGAGGTGGGCCGGCCCGGGCCAGCTCCACATACTCTCCCAAGAGACCCGCCGGATAGTCAAGGAATCCACGAAAGTAGGCAATCCGCAGCATTTCCCCACCGAATAGCAAGCGAAATCGGTGGGACCCATGTTTACACCCAGGGGTGTCGCGGGGGCGGCCCAGGGTCGGGGGGGGGGGGGGGGCAGCCTGGGGGTGGCGGGGGTGGGCGGTGTTGACCCACCCCACCTCGCGGCCGCACAGGCACACTGTGCCGCGTGGCGACGCAAGCGCCCGCCACCGCCGGGCTGACGACAGCGTTCCACAGAATTAGAATTCACCAGCGGCCGAGCTAATATGAGGCTCCTATTTTTGACCGCGCGAGAGCGAGAGATTCTTGAGTGGCTTCAGTCAGATCAGGGGGCGGGTCTTTCATGCACAAATGACACAGGATATGCAGCTCATAATGGCCGGACATAACTACAAGCCGGGATCAGCCAGAATCAGCAGCAGGCCACCTATGCAGGAAATATTTCAAGTACTTGGCTGCAAGTCGTACACAGTACACAATAGTTCCAAATTTGGAAAATTTCTGCTACAAAAAAAAATTGAGGCAAACAAAACACGCCCTATGATAGAAAACAACACTCATGCTACCATTTTTGAGACAGGCATTGAGGATTTAACTTCTTGGGAATTCAACCAAGATGAAGAAAAACTGAAAATACACATTTTGGGGAAAAAATTGAAACAAAATTATGTTGCAGGATGCAAGGAGTCATTTTCAGAGATTGAGAAATTCAGATAAATTAATGAACTGGTAGATGAGCAACCGTATTTTTTGGAGTGTCAAACACAATTTATAAAATATTAAAAATTTGAACAAGAGTTACAACACAATTAACAAAATGTGGAGAATCTTTTGAAATCAACTTGTCAACAAGATTTAAAGATTTATTTTGTTGCACTAATACAGAATAAGTAAAACTGATAACTGAACATTCGGTATTTGGTATTTACCTGATGTATACAAGAAAATATAACTGTTAAAATGGATACTTGAGCTGTGCTAAGGGCCTTCTCTGCACTGGGCTCAGATCCAAGCTATATTTAATTAGCTACTGTAGGGAGGCAGTGGTCTGAATTTCAAACTTACACACAAATAGCACGCAAATGAGCTTTATTGTGCACGACACTGGTACCAGAAAATTATGTTCCATGACCTTAACAATTACACTGCCACTACAAAATGATAGGATGCAAATTGCAAAAATGTACAACTTAATTATTAGCACAAAGAAATATAAGAAAACACGAGTTGCCCCTTACTTTGGTCAGTGTTTCAGACAAATCTTCACGCCCTTAAAAAATAAAATTCCAGTAATTTGTTGTTGTGACCCAAACGCAAGCACATTAAGCACAATGTAGCAGGGCTGAAATACTTGTGAAAGGTTTTAATAAATGTCTACATTTGTGTCATCAGATTCATCTGCACAACTCTCCTTCATTCCAATAAAAACACATTCAGCCACTGATTATAACCTCCCGGTGGTGAGAGCCAATTTGGGGTGCAACATAACCCCCCGACGCCAGTTTGTGACGACGCAGCACGCAAAGGAGCCACGAAAAACGACACCAAGGGCCTGATAGAAATCACGACCACAAGGCGTAACGAACACAACCCTCGATAGACCGTGGCAGAAGCACTTTGCACTAACACTTGGTGAATGAGGCGAGATGAAACGAAGCGAGACGCACTCACACACACTCACACTCACAGGACCTCCGACCGGTTCGGTCCACCCCGTACATTTTGGTTTCCTTTGGGCACAGTGTTTTGCCGTCCGGCAGATCGATGCACTCCGTGTGTAAATTGTAGACTGTTTTGCGTTGCAGACTATTCTTTTTGAGGCGTATCCAAGAGGTTTTGCATCCAGTGCCGTGTGCTGGAGAAGCGGTCCGGAATCCTGGAGAGGTCCTTAATCCCCGACGCTGCACTCTGGAAGGTGCAATGCCGGCTGCCCTGCCGGCCCGGAAGGCTTGGCCAGAGTCCTGTATGTCCAGTCTTCAAAATCGGACAGTCTTGATGTCACATTTCTTACCTTTTTCTGCTGTTTTTCCCACGCCGGGTCGAGTAGTCCCTCTCGCTCCCACTCCTCCTCGGGCTCCATGTATCCATCACTGTAATGATTCTCTATGTTGTTCATCCCGTGGTCGTTCATCGTCGTTTAATTTTTAAAAATTAACTTTTCTCCGAGAGGAAAAGCTCGTCGGGTCGAAGGCCCCCCTTTTTCACGACAGAAAAATCGAGGCAGAGCGTCGCTGCCGCTGCCGCTCGCTCACCGTCACCGCACAGAACCCACCGCCGGGGTACCACTTGAAACTTGTGCGCCTGAACCGAGCAGCTCGCTGCTCCGCACCGCACCGCACCGCACCGCACCGCACCGCACCGCACCGCTCCGCCCCCCCGCCCCTCTTCCCCCCACCTTTCGCTACGCGAGCCCCCTCCCCCACCCCTCACCCGCCCAGGTGGTCACGTGATGCTCCCAAACAAACTGCCTTTCGCTCTCCCTCTCACTCACCCTCCCCTTCACCATACGTCCTTCTCTCTCCACTTTCTGCTTCCTCCTGTTCTCATTCACGCAATGCAGGCAAAAACCTGTGTCGAAAAAAACGCTCATTTTAAAGTTTCGAACACACGTGACAGCCGAAGAAACGCTATATCATCCGAAACCGTACAATTCATTTTCTCTTCCTCTCTCTCCTCCTAGCCTTCATGCCTTCATCCCTCCTCCACTTCTTCCCCTCTTCCCCTTACTTTCCTGTGGCCCCGCCCCCCGCCCCTCACCCCTGCCCCTTCCACTCCCCCCTCAACGTCCACTCGTCGTTGGCGCGAAAACCGTCTTCTTGTTCTGGACTGCTGTGTGGACAATGTTTAAACCGCTCCCTTGTTATCTTCGTATTTCTGTGGCAGAATCTTGATTAAGTTTGTTCCTTGCGTGATTTTGAAGTACTCTAGCAGATAAGTAACCTGTGGTCACAATGTATATTCAAATCAAGACAGCTGATTGCTCTCAAAGCAAGAGAGTTGAGGTTTCCAAACTAACCTCTGTTGATGAACTCAAATCTCTTGTTGAGGAAGTTTTGTCCGTTAAACCTGACAGGCAGCGGTTGTTCTTCAGAGGAAAGCAGGTAGGTCACCTTTTATCTGGTCTGATCATGTTGTAGATATTGGCGCAGAGGTCGCAGAGGTGATGGATTGCTCTTTAACTAAAATTTTCGTCAATGACTCTTTTTCACACCACATACATATTGTGTTGCAGCTCGAAGATGGATACAAAGTTTTTGACTACAACATTAATTTAAATGATGTTGTTATGTTGATGGTGAAACCAGATCTGTCTGCATTCGCATCCTCAAGCAGTTCTGATGGGAAGGAAAAGAAGAAATCCAGCAAAGCCTCTACATCAAAAGAAGTTGTACGTCATAAGATCAGTGTTCTACTTTTAATTTACTGTTATTGTGAATCAGTCTGTTCACTGTATTATTTCTATTCCAGGTGGAGAGCAAATATTATAAAGTAAGTCACTATGGGTTTTATGCTTCAGAAATTTTTTTCTTGGTCACATTATTTTAAAACTCATACCCTTTTTATATTTTTCAGGTTGGTGATTTAGTTGAAGCTATTGATGACCTTTATGGCGGATGGTTTGAAGGCAAAATAGTAGAAATTGTGAAAAATACTGAACCTTTAACTGACACGGTGTCTGAATTAGCTGGAGACAAGCAAGAATCTGAGAAGACTGAAGAAGAGGCACAAGCTGCAAAAAGCTATGCAGAAGATCCAGCCCTTCAGGATGATGGATTGCTCTATATGGTTTCTTTGGATTTGTAAGTACTGGTTGTTCAACTTGTAGTTTTCTTGCAATTTCAATCTGTTGACTAATCTGTTAACACTATTCTTTCTTGCTTCAGCTCCTCAGATGACCCACCCACTGGTTTCCCATTACGATATGTCCGCCCTCGCATGAATACAACTGTAAAGTTCTCTGACATCAAAGTTGGAGATATGATACTTGTTAACTACAATATTGAATCTCCAGATGAGAGGGGCTTTTGGTAGGTGGTTGTGGGCATGAATAATACTGTACGCATAGTTTTTGAAAGCATTTTAAATTATTTTATTTTGTTCAGGTATGATATGATTGTAACTGAAGTCTCCAGTAAGCGAACATCTAGAAAATTGGTGGGGACGTTATATGTTGGCAGGCAGCGAACTGAGTTGAGGAATTGCAAGATACTTTTTACAGATGAAGTAGTTCAAATTTTGAAACCCAAACTCATTTCTGAAAGAACCAAAGAAGATGATATTTCAATGACAACTGAAAATGATAATAAGCGTATGTATGATAAATCTGGATTAACATGTCCTGATGTAAAAGCATTACCAAACAAACAGGGATATTTTTTTGTATTATATTTAGGAAATTTAATTTCTATTTTTCTTAACAGGAAAAAATGCACCATTTTGTGCTACTTGTCAGGACAACCCTAAACGAAAATGCAAAGATTGCTCATGTCAAGTTTGTGGTGGTAAAGATGATCCAGAACGTCAACTTATGTGTGATGAATGTGATATGGCCTACCACCTTCGCTGCTTAAACCCTCCCCTTGATGCTATTCCTGATATTGATGAGTGGTAAGTTCAAATCTGTTGTATTTTTTAATAAATATCATGAGTTTTTATTTTTTATTAATAAGAATCAAATGGATATTTTCTATACAGGTATTGCCCTGAATGTAAGAATGATGAAAATGAGATTGTAAAAGCTGGAGATAAACTCAAGGAGAGTAAAAAGAAAAAAAAGTTACCTAGTGCTAAGGAAAAGGAGGGTAAAAGAGATTGGGGGAAGGGAATGGCTTGTGCTGGTAGAACAAAAGAATGCACCATTGTACCTCCCAACCACTTTGGACCTATCCCAGGAGTTGATGTTGGCACATGCTGGAAGTTTCGCTTAAATGTTTGTATGGTTTATTATGTGACTATTTTTTATTTCAGTACTGTTTAGTCAAAAATCTAAATATCTTTCATTGCTGAGCAGGCATCTGAAGCCGGTGTGCATAGGCCTCCAGTTTCTGGCATCCATGGTAGGGACAGTGAAGGTGCCTACAGCATTGTCCTTAGTGGGGGCTATGAAGATGATGTTGATAATGGAGAGGAATTTTACTACACTGGATCTGGAGGTCGTGATCTTTCTGGAAACAAACGAACTTCTGAACAGAGTTGTGACCAAACACTTACCCGTATGAATTTGTAAGTGTAACTGTTATCAAATTACCTCACAAACCATGTGTGCAGAATACCCATGTTATTGGCCAGTTTTTCTATCCAGAGCTTTAGCGTTAAACTGTAATGCTCCAGTCAACAAAGAAAAGGGTGCAGAGGCCAAGGATTGGAAGGGTGGAAAACCTGTACGAGTACTCCGGAACTACAAAGGAGCCAAGCACTCTAAGTATGCCCCTGAGGAAGGAAATAGGTGAGATACAGTCAGCTCTGAAAGAAGCCTCAAAAAGTTATGTTCTGAGGGAAAGTTTGTTTACTTTTGTTCTTAAATCAAAATAGAAAGTTTGAGGGTTGTTTGTCTGTTATAGGTATGATGGCATTTACAAAATCGTCAAATATTATCCTGAAAAGGGTGAATCAGGATTCATTGTTTGGCGCTACTTACTGCGGAGAGATGATCCAACACCAGCACCGTGGACAAAAGAAGGCAAAAAGCGCATAGAGAGTTTAGGTTTGACCATGATTGTAAGGAACTTCATTTATTATATCTCTCTAGTGCTAGTGAATTGTAGATGGTTTGCATCAATGGAGACTGTGCAGCACATTTTTTTGTAGATGTGCATTACCTAACCTAACTATTGCCATTTTTTTTCTTTTCCTCTTTTTTCAAGAATGTAAACAAAGAGGATACACAGTCTCCCTTGCATGCTCATTTGACGTGTAATTTGAGCAAATTGTTACTTGTTTCATGCTGCTCATTACTGTCTACATGGAGAGCATGCAACGCACCATCTTAGAGCAAATGCCTGTTTATTCTCTAGTCCTTTTACCGTGTTAATTGGTTTCTGTGGCTTAGGGAATGTGAGGCACACAATACTAATTTCATATTTTATTTATTTTTAATATATTGTAGTTTGTCTTATTTTGTATTGATATATTTTATTTGGTGTACATTTTCAGTACCCAGATGGGTATGAAGAAATGATGGCTGCAAAGGAAGCTGCAAAGGAAGCTGCAGCCAAGGAAGCTGGTTCATCAGAGGATGGTGCCAAACCAACTAAAAAAAGGCAAAGGAAAAGTGTTCTAGGTGAGTCGGCCTCTGATAGTCCAAACACTAAAAAAGCAAAGGTTGCTGCTTATGAGCTGGATGAGGAAACTTCTAAGAAATTAGACCAGGACATTGTCAATAAGAAATTCTGGGATAACTGCAAGAAATCACTTCAAGAAGGAAAAATGGTAATTATATTTGCTGATTGTCACAATTACTATTTTGTTTGTACAGAAAATTTGTTTTGTTGGCCAAGTAGTTTTAAAATTCAAGTTAAACTTCCCTGTTTACAGAAATTTCTTGCTGAGGTACAGGAGCAGTTCATGTGCATATGTTGCCAGGAAGTTGTATTCAATCCTGTTACTACAGACTGCAATCACAACATTTGCAAGGTGAGTTTTCTTTATTGTGGAATAGTGAATGTTTGGAATTTATTTTTTTAACTTGATTGACTTCCCTTTTTTCTCTCTTGCAGTCATGCATCAAAAGATCATTTTCTGCTCAAGTTTACAATTGCCCCAGTTGCCGGCATGAGCTAGGCAAAGATTTTGAACTAACTGTAAATGAAAACCTGGCATCAGCCTTGCTTCATTTATTCCCAGGCTATGAAGTTGGTCGGTAGTTTCATTTTCTTCCTCAGTATTATCTGGCCCTACATGCATTCCACTGCCATTCCCTCTTTGCCAAGGATATGTTTTCTTCTTAAATATGATATGCTGCTGAATGATTGAATGATTTTTTAAAAATATATATTTTGTTAAGCTGCCTTATGTAAAACGTTTCACTCTTTTCCTTAGTTTTATATTACGTTGTCAATTTTATCGGGGGATAAAAACGACATCCTGCCATTTTTAACTGCCTCTTTTGTTGGTTTCTCGTTTTTAACTTCTTAAACATTCCTGTGATAATTTTATTGTAAAGGGATGAATCCCCAAGCCTTCGACAGTTTTCAATGATTGCTGAAAGCATGTCATTGAAGCGCCTACTCTAGTATTTTTTTCGGCATTGTTACTAAAGCACATTGATTGAAGTGTGTTATCATATGTTCTATTGGGAATTGTTCCTTATTATTTTAATTTCCCTTTTACATGCAAGTATGCATTTATGTGTAATAAACACGTTCGTCTGTATAACACCTGTTATTGCCTATTTTTCTTCCTTTCCGTTTCCCTACATTGTGGCATAGCCAATAATTCCAACATGCCTACTTGGTACACCAATGACTCTAAAAAGCACGTGTGGTCATTAGTGAGACAAAGTTTAACATGAAATGGGCGGAATCACGCCGTGGCAGCTCGTGTGCCCTGTGCCCGTAGCCCTTCACGTCCTGCGGGCACAGGGTCTTGTTTGCTGGCTTTTGAGGTCACATTGGCTGCTGGCCGACAGGGACTGCGTCCGAGGACAGGCGCAGGCTGAGCTTGTCCTCTGTATTTTTATTTCCCTCTCACTCCCACTCAAGGGGCCGCTCGTCCCCTAGCAGGCCACACAGTGCATCGCATGTGCGGCCCCCACTGTCCACTTGATTAGCCACCTTGAATAAAGGAGAGCAGAGGCTGATCCTACACAAAGAAATCAGAAAGACTTGGGGGGGGGGGGGGGGTTACTGAAAGAGACTGGGGAGCAAGGTTCGACATTGTTCTGTCTGGGATGAGATAGGAACCACCCATTTTTGTCCATTATTTTTTTTCGGAACTGCAGTGAATTTAATGCAGGAAAATGAGTCTTCTATTCTCTCCGAATTTTTCTGGAACGATACCGGAAAAGATGGGAAGGGACTGGGAGTGTCTACCCACGCAATGTTTACACACGTCTGGGGTTGACAGACCAGGATGACCCTGAATGACCACGCGTGCCGGCATGAGGAGGGGGGGGGGGGGGGGGCATGGCAAGGTCCGGTGGGGTCCTTCGGGCTAAGCGACAACGAGATGGAACGAGACCAGACGCGCATCACGACGCTGACCTGAGGCCGAGTGGAGAACAGTCGGGGCACCTCCACCTCCCCGCCGACCACCAGCCGAGCCAGTCAGCAGCAGCGCGCAGCAGTTCCCAGCCAGAGGAGGGCCACGGAGGCCACAGTGGTTGGGCTGGGAGGCTATCCGTAGGTTCAGGAGTCGTCGTGCACCAGTCCTGCACGTCGGCACTCTGGAGGCGACCACAGCAGCCCTCTAGTCGCAGGCATCTGGAATCTGACCCCGGAGGTCCAGGAGTCCGGAGGCCCCGGCCGGAGGCTGCATGGCGGGCGCCGCGGCCCCGACGGTTGTGGCCCGCGGGGCGCCGTGAGGTACGTGAGATGGGACACGCCCCCCGTCAACCGACCCCCCGCCCACGACCTCGTCCTCGCCGACACGATGAAGAAGGTGTGCACGTCCATCACGCACAACCTGGACCTGCGGCGCAGCGGTGTCCTCAGCGAGAAGCTCAACTCGGACTTCATCAAGCTGCCTTTCACCATCAGGTAAGCGTTCGAGGGTGACAAACAAGTCCTCGTACTCCAGTCGTTGTCGCCGACGCCGCGTGCGTCTTCCAGAAATAACTCAATTAAATTATGTCTGGATGCGACATGTGACGCTCGCCCGTGGCGAATTGGCGCGCGGGTGCAGGTGTGGGAGAGGGTGGTGATGGGGGCGGGGGTGGTGCCCGGGATGGGCGCTGGCCGCTCACCTCTCAGGGCCGGGTGCCGCCCGCGCCGCCTCAGCCGTCATCCGGTCACCCGGACGGTCATCCCATCCTCCCATGACGTCACGCGGACCCGCGCTAACAACAAGGGTCTCCTCCTCCTCCTCCTCCTCCCGCTCCGCAACTCGCCTGCTCGCCCGCATATGATGTTGTACAGACCAGACGGCTCCCCCGGCCGTGGGCTGCCATGGGCTGCCCTCGGCTCGGCGCTCGGCCCGTCTAGTTAGCCGCCGCGCAGGACCCGGCCTGACCCGGCCTCAGCACTGGCGATGACAAGGGCCGAGACCCGTGCCGGAACCGAAACCTCCCAGCCGCGGCCTGTGGCCTGCAGCAGCCGCGGAGTCGTGAGCGCGGGACGCCGTGATCGTGTGCAGCCGGGTGAAAAACGCGAGTGTAGACGGCCAGTGTTTGAACCCGGGCGCGCCCGGCTGGAGTCGATCGACGCAGGACCCTCCCTTGTACCTGCAACCAAGGCAGCCGCGCGGGTGGGTTCACAGAGAGTGAGATTCTCTTCCCTCTCTCTCCTGCACGTACCCCCAACCCCAACCTCCGAGGCGGTGTGTTGCGACGCAGCGCGGCGTGGCGTTGTAGTACCCAGCCACAGCCGCAGCACGCGGCCCGAGTGGGAATTAATACGGCAGATCGTATTCCCCGGGGTGTCCCGCCGCGCCCCGCCCCGCCCCGCCGCGCCGCGCCGCGCCGCGCCCTCCCCGCGCCGCCCCTGTCGCCTCGCCTCGGCCGGGTACTCTACAGGGGGCGGACCCGGCCCCGGCAGCGGCATGGATGGCTTCGCCTTCAGTGTCGGCGGTGTCGGTGTGCCGCGCGCCGCGCCGCTCGCCTCGCTCTCATTGTGTCGCGGGGCCCTCGAGTTGGTCAACTGGCCCTCGACTGGTCAGTCCGGAGCGACAGCGACGTCCCCAGGACATCCCCAGGACATCTCCAGGACACAGGCGCAGGAGAGGTCCTCCGGCGTCCTCCTGCCTGCGACATGCTCGCTGTCGTCGGCGCCCGCGTGAGCCGTGGGCTAGAAGGTAGCACCCCGGCCTGGTCGTGACCGACCGCTTCGTGTGAGTGAGCGAGAGAGAAAAATTCCTCGGCGCCCACCTCCACCTCAGCTGCCACTGCCACCGCCAACAAGGTGTCAATGACTGCCGACTGCCTCACACCGGCCCGGCCACTGACTTGGTTCATCTCCTTTCTGATGTCCTCGCAGTGCCATGTCCGAGGCCGTGATCCCCACGTCGGTGGTGGCCTCGGCTACGCCCGTCGCCCTCACGGTCAACCAGGATGCCCCGCCCCCGGGGGCGGCAGCGGGGGGCGGTCCTGTCGCCGCGCCGTCAACGTCCCCCTTCGTCGTGACGCCCGTCGAAGGCGACGTGTTCCGGACCATCATCAAACCCTCCCGGTAAGTGAAAACCACCATATTTCCATTTATCTTTCGACTGTGAGAATTAATTCAGGGATTTGTGACGGCAGCAGGTACCCACTCACCCCTCTGATTTCCTGCTGTTGCTCATACGATGAGGAGTTAAGCCAGTAAGCCCGACAGGCGTACCTACTCGACACGGCGGGCGTCAAGTGGTCTCGAAAAAGTTGCAAATTAGTTGTAGCGCTCCACTCATGTCAGCTGATAGCGCACTGATTGGGCTACGATGAGGGCGTCGTCGGTCTAGCCGGGCCGGGATCTGCTCACACGACGCGAACCCCGCGGTCCTTGCAGTCCGACGGCGCCCGCTCCGCCCGACGGGTAGGCAACCCATCTGCCACCTCCGCTGCAACGTTTGCGCGTCCAGGCGGTTGTCGAGCGCATAGAATTTGGCGGGAAACGGAGCGCGGAGCGCGGCGCAGGGTTACCTCAGATTGCACGTGGCCTTTCATTTAGACTCTAATGCTATGGCCAGGAACACACACACACACACACACACACACACACACACACACACGGGCTTGCCATTAGGCCTGGGGATGCGCGACGCCGAGCTTCAACGATAACGTAATGGACGTCATGTGGAGACCCTGCAGGCCCCGCCTCGCGTATCGTATCACACACACATTTACACACTCGCACACTCACTCGCACACACACTCACACACTCGCACACTCACACACTCTCGACCGAGCTGCGGTGCGGGCCTCGTTGTCAGTCGCACGCGCGCGCGGAGTGTGTGGTGTGGTGAGTCTACCTGTGCACCGCCGCCGCCACCGCACGCACCACCCCGACAGAGTACCTCAGGGCGGCCAACTCCGACGAGACGATACCCCGAGGACCGCGATGAACAGGTACCGAGATCAGGCTTTTTAAGAAATGGGGGAAATGTGAAAAACGTCAAAATTAGAAACAAATGAAAAAGACAAGGTCCCATGTGCGGGACACAATGTTGAGAAATTAAGAACAAGAAAGTCGATTTTTTTTTTTAAAGGCAAGTGTAAGCCGATTTCACTTCTAGAAAAATAAATATAAATTTTGTAGGGGAAAAAAGAAAAGGAAAAGAATCGGTCATGGTTTAAATCGGCGCATATCGGGTTGGGTACGGAGTAAGGCCCCCACGCCTCGCTTAAGGTTCTCGGCTCTACCCCTCGCTCCTGCGGGCCGGGCCGGGTCGGGCCGGACGTGACATGACGCGCGGTGTCTCGACGCTGAGCTTCGCTGCGCTGCAGTTGGTTTCCACGGCCAGTCGGCCCAGGGGCGCCTGCAAACGCCTGCGGGCGGGCGGGGTAGGCCAGCCCGCACGACACGCGTGCGTGCATGCGCAGATGTTGCCTACCCATCCGGGGGCTCCCGCACTGCGAGGCCTCTCCCCGCGTGGCCGTACCGTACCGTGCCGTGCCGCGGCAGGGCAGACAGGTCTGGGTCGTTGTCGTTCGCCTGCAGGGCCTGCAGCCTGCTTCGGGTCGGGCCTCGCCAATCCCTGACGCTGACGCCTGGCTCCCCTCCCTGCTCGGCTCGGGGGTTGGGGAGATTGGGGAGAGCATGTCGATGACGAGTCGGGGAGAGGACGACGATGACGTGTTCGGAAGCTACGTGGAGCCATAGCGGGGAGGGGGGGGCGGCCACTCATCCAAACTTCCGAAGGGAAATCACTCGGGCTTCCCTCTCAGCAAAAGAGGGGGGTGGGGGGGGGGAGCAGTTAATGCCCGCTGAGCCGCTCGCGTCTGAGTGACTCCGCGCGGCCGTCAAACTTTGAATCCTGTCACTGCCCCCCCTCTGGTGTCTGGCCTAGCCGGGGCCCGAGCCGGGGCCGGGAGGACTGTGAACGTCGGGGCAACAGAAAGGACACTGGGGCAGGCCAGGGCGGGGCGCGGGGGGGGGGGGGGGCGCACTCGCCATGTGACATTTCAGATCGCCCGGTGTGGTGGCGCGGACGTGTGCGTGTTAGGATGAGCGACAGGACCCATAGGGCGGCGTAGGGCGTGGTGTGTCGTGCGGGCTGACTATGTTGTCGGGGACGCCAAGGCCATGGTGGGCGGGGCGCCGGGCGGGGCTCGGCTCGGTGGGCTGCGCTGGGCCGGGCTGGGCCGGGCTGGGATGAGTTAGATACAGACCGCTAAGGCCTGGACCGGACCGTACCGGACCGCAGGATCCGCAGAGTCCTAGCTACCCTAGCATCACGTCCTCTCCACTGTCCCCGCCGGCCCCCGGCTGCCCCCGGCTGCCCCCGCTGCCCCCGCCGCGGCGCTGTGGAGCGCTGGCCCGGCCGATCGTATCATTGGCACCATTAGTGCACCACGACAACCCACCGCCGAAAGCCATGCCGCCTCGTCTTTGTTGTTTCTGAACTGCAACTTGGGGGGGCGGGCGAGGCCGAGGGGGAAATACTAGCTTCGGGTTTTTGGGTGTGCGCACTCCCGGTAGGGGGCGCCAGTGTCGGGCAGAGGCGACAGAGGATGGGCTGGCCTGGCGCCGCCACCGCCGGCCTCCTCACACTTCGTGGAAGAAAAAGTAATCAGCACCGCATCGCGAACCGGCAGCGGCGGTGTGTGGCGAGCGGCAAACATACGCCACCGGAGTCGACAGCGGCTCCCGGTAGCTGCTGCTGACAGCTGACAGATGGTCAGACGGTGTCGTGACCAACTACTTTGTCGCAGTATCTCATCGCTTAGGCACCTGGCGGTGCGCTGAGCAGGCTGATAGGGAACACGTTTGGAAGACGAAGTAGTGGTGCAGTGCGCGGTGCCGCGCCGGGCCGTGCCGCCTACTGTACATATCTGTATCTAGATTCGGATGCGCTGCCGCTGCTGCCACCGCCGCTACCGCCGCCGCCGCCGCACCGCGGAGTGTTGCGCGCCAACATCGGACGCAATTTCTCATGCCGCCGAGGTAAACGCCTCACGATGCGCGCGGCTATTTTTCACGCGGCGCGCTGAGGTAAACAACGAGCAGCCGATGCCATGAGTGATTGGGGGGGGGGAGGGAAAAGGGGGGAGGGGGAGGGAGAGGGGGGTCAGAGGCAGACAGGAGTCATACGGACACGGGCAGGACGACCGGGGGGGGGGGGTTTAGAACAGCCGCCGCATTGTGACGGGAGGCCGCCGTCGACTGGCGCCTCATTATTGCGATAAACACTCGTGAATTGGCCCATGGTTGCTGCATTTGCCCGTGGAAAACGCCCATGGCAGGCGCCCATGGCAAACGCCCATGGCAAACGCCCATGGCAGACGCCCATGGCCTCACGGCGCGTACGAGTCATTTGGCAGGAGCGCGCATGAGGCCAGAGGCGAGTGTATGACGCCGCCGGCGCTGCTGCTGCTGCTGCTGCCGCTAGCGGACCAGACCAGCATCGCTCGATGGCTGCTCCGCGGAAGTGGTTGAGAGAAAATTCCCCCGCAGGTCCAAGGCAGGCACCATGCCGAATCCGCAAAATTACGCGGTGCGCTGCGCGCGTGAGCGGGAACGGGGAACGGGAGGCCTGCCGCAGCCGAGCCAGCCTCTCGTGCCGCGATGTAACTTTATTTTCGGCCTTCTGCAGGCGCCTGGTGGGTAGGCAACACCCAACCCTGCAACGCACGCGTGCCGTGCGGGCTGGCCTACCCTGCCACCCGCAGGCGCTCTCCGCCGTCGTCGTTCGTATTCGTGCGGAATTCGGACGACGCTGTTTATGCGGCCAACGCCTCTGTTTGTTCTCATACTCATACCGATGTCTGCTGTCACTGTCTTCCAGAAGGAGGCAGGGCAGGCGGCGAGCCGCGGTTCACACCGGAGAAACGTCGCAGTTTAAAACGATATTTCGAAAACCGTGAGAGGTTACGACGTTTGCTTTTGAAATTGTAGCTCTTTTGGATCCGGTCCTGCTCATATGCACCTTCGTAACTTTTTTCAAAATTTTTTTTTTTTTTGCGCTGTAGAGGGGCACTCAGCCCACCCACGGCGCCGCTGACCAAATTTCGGGGCTTCAATTTACTCACCAAAAGGACCGTTTTCAGGGGTGGGACGTTCTTGAGTTCGAAAATTCGTGAAAGAAGGGGGCAGGCGGTGGGCCCCGGACCCTAGGCCCCGGGCGTGTTGCCGGGAGCCAGGGACATTAACATGAGCAGCGTTTACAGATCGATCACTTGACCCCGGGCCCCGCACAACAGCAGCCAGCCGCCATGCCTGTCCTGGCACGGGCCGGGGCCCCCATGAATCAGACCCAACAGAAGGCGAATCGCATTTCGATCCCAGTCCCACGAAAAGGGGAGGGGGAGGTATTAGTACGCTTTTTTCAACAAGTTTTATTTGAGGTTCAGTTATGAAATAAGCATATACCTCCACTCCCACTCTGCTTTCTCTGGCACTTCATGTCTCTGGGCAGCTCATTACTATATATTTATTTTTAAAATGCCCCTTGACGCCTTCCGCAATGGGATGGGTTTTGGCGCGCAAAATGCGGGTGAGTGGTGGGGAGATTACGTGCGATAGCTAGTGGACAGCGGACCGCTGCACCTCCGGCCATATACCGCAGGTAGGGGCACTTCTGGTGCTTTTTTAGTTTGTTTTAGTTTTAGTTTCTTTAATGTAAAACCAGGGGAAAAGACAAAATAGATATGGTCATTTCAACTCTTTCACTTCTGGCGCGGTGGCTGCTCCTGCCCCCGTGCCGTGCACTGCACACCCCTCGCCGCCTAGTCCAGGCTTCTATCTGACTCCCGTCATGCGGGCTTTTGCTCTATCCCCCGCTCTGCCTCTCTCCCTCCGCTGTCCTTCCGTCTCCGTCGCACTATAAAGATGCACTCATAGGCCCCGCTGTTCGCGCGCGCGCGCGCGCACTGCGGCGGGGGCTCTGATGAACGGGGGCCCCGAATCCATTGGAATCCATTGACGGGTTGAATGGTTCGCTGAAAACACTCTCACTCGCTCACTCACACAGAGCGCGGCGCGCACGCGGTACATATTGGGCCCCCATTGAGGCGGAGTGGACCTGCGCGCCTATCTCGGCGCGGAAACAGAATGTGGCTCGGGGCCGCCGCCATCGACGCGTCGCCAAGGTCATCCGTTATCGCGTCGCGGATGGGCGCACTGCGCCGTGAGCGACGTCGGCGCCAGGGCTCTATTTCATGACACCTCGCGGCCTAAAATTCAGTGGAGGGGGGAGGGGCAGGTGAGCAGTATAGGGCGTGGCGCTGCCGGAACCGCGGCCCCCGCCCGGATCTATGTGTGTGTGTGTGTGTGTGTTTGTGTGACCGCCCGCGGACCATGACCGTACCCACCGGCCCGCCCCCCGCACGACCCGGCCCGCCAGAGAGAGAGAGAGAAAGAGAGAGAGAGAGAGAGAGAGAGAGAGAGAGAGAGAGAGAGAGAGAGAGAGAGAGAGAGAGAGAGAGAGAGAGAGAGAGAGAGAGAGAGACCCGTCCCCGGCGCAGTAGCACAGCAGCAGCAGCAGCAGGGGGGCGACAGCACAAGCATGACAACAGCAGCAGGAGCGCTAATTGGGGGGCCGCGGTCATATCGAATGATCAGGGATTCCTTTTGGGTCCACGCTGCTGCGTACAGTCTGTATACAGACGATTCCGGCCGGCGACACACCAAGGCTACTCGGATCTCAGTTGTGGCTTTTGCGGGGGGAGGGTGGGGAGGGTAATTTTTTAAAATGAGAAATTTATTATTTCCAGATACAGTATCGGTCGTAACTTCACAAATAAATACATTTTTCGTAGTTGTTTTTTTTTCTGGCTTTTTTCCCCGCCACTGTACACCACCGCCCCACCCGTGACGCAACGAGGCGTGAACAACGTCAGCGCCTGTGGATAGGGTGTGTACGATGCAGTCGGCAGTCGTCGACCTCGCTGAGCTCACAGAGAACGACAACCAGTCGCCGGCGGGGTAGGCAACCCCCCCCCCCCCGCGGACCTGTCGTGCGGGCGCTGGGCTTGCCTACCTCCCAGGCGCTTTTCCTCTCGCCGTTATTCTCACTCACTCGGCGCTGGAAACAGCAACAAAAACGTGTCGGTGCTTATTCGCAGCTCGGAGAAACGGCGCCGCCGAACGGGGGCGGGCTGCGTGGCTGACCCCCCGATTGTGTTCCAGGAAGCCACCGGCCTCCTGAGCAACCTCGTCAAGTACAGGTAGCGCTCCTGCCGGGCTGGGTGGGCCTAGGGGGCCTCGGCCAGACACGGCCGAGAACTGTTCGCTTATTGACCACCCGCCTGGCCTGCCTGCATGGAACCATGATGGAACGTGAGAGTTTGCGAGAACCCCTGTCGGCGAGTGTGCATGCCGTGCGCGCGTTTTGGGCCGCGGAGGTCGCTGAAGCAGGACTGCGGATTGGATTCCGGGCATGTCGCGGCGGAGATGGGCGTGGTTTGGCCGTGTTTGAGTGCGAGCTGCCCGCATGAAGTAAGGGCGTTTCGCGATTTTATATTTGTGCTGGGATGAAGGATCGTTCCCTCGACATGCAGCATGTTATGTTGACCCGTCTGATCTGAGGCTTGACAACGTGACGAAACACCTGGAAACGCCTGCTGTCCACCGTTGTTTTCTTCACTTTCTTCCTGTTGGCGCTGCGCCTGGAATACACTGAACGGAGATTTTCAACGAGACCTGGAAACGGAAGTTGAATACCAAAAACACTTTCATGTCGGAAACTCACGAGAGCATGTCGGAGAAACTTCAGTGGCGTTTTGAGTGGATTTGGAGTTCAAGGCCCCGTATTTGGCAAGGCGACTGTGCGTCACGATTTCTCATGAGAGTTCCCCGTCTGGAAGAGTTTCCGTTCCTCAGATTCCGCTTTATGGCCTCGTTGGAAGGAAGCCTCTATTCCCTTTCAGGACGCGGCCGGCCGCGGAACACTTTACCGCCTCTGCTCTACCACGTGACACCTTTCACCGCTCCCCTCTTCTCCAAATTGCCCACCTAACTCGGTGTCGGGGATATGAGCCAGGCCGAGCGGCCCGGCCCAGTGTCCCAGAGTGAGACCGCTCCGCCAGTGTGAAGTGTGACCGGTGTGAGCAATAGGGAATGCAATCGGAATGGGGCGCCGTTTCACGCAGAGTTTCAAGACATGGCTCCTGAGGCGTCGCCGCAGCTCCATCCTGCGGCGCGTGAAGCAGCTCGGTGATGTGTGGTTTGTCGGAACGGCAGCGATGAGAGTAAACAAAAACAAAAAAAAAGTTTGCCGTGGAAAAAAAAACTATGGTGACCCATCTTATCTATGCTTTTTGAAAAAGGAACACTTTAATGTCAAACGGGGTGTCCTCTCTAGAATCCCATCTTCTTCTTGTCTTTTCGGTTCGGAAATTTACCACAGTACCAAACCATGCATAGATACAGTGCCATTTCCCCCCTGTTGTGTTTTCACTCTCTCTCATTTATTTTGTGTGGCATTCCCTTTTCAGGAAAATCTCCCCCGGTCTGATGCCGCCGTGCTCGCCGGGAAGGTTCCGTCGCAAAACGTCCGAGACAGAGGCGCCGTTCCCGTTCCCGGGTGGGGGAGGTGGAGGGGGGGTGCCCAGGACGGGGGCGGGGGCGGCGGGGGCTCCGACGACGGGGGCCGGGCCGACGCCGTCGCCAGCGGGATCTCCGTCAGCGTCGGCGCCGTTGGCGCCGGGAACGGGATCGTCGGCTGGGGCTCGCAGTGGTTCGGCATCGGCATCGAGTTCGGGCGCCCGCGGTGGCGGCGGAGCGGCAGCGGCAGCACCATCGGGGAGCGGCAGTGGCGGCGGAGGCAGCAGTACTCGCGGCATCGCCAAGATGGCGACAGTGCCGAGCGCCCCGTCGCAGTCCCATCAAGGATGGCCCAACACCAAAGAGGACTACGAACTGCGCGAAGTGATCGGTGAGTGCCCCCGTTCCCTGGCGCTCCGGTGCACGGAGGCCGCCGTCAGAGGACGGCGACACGCCCCCCCCGTGGCCCCCGCCGGCCTGTCCTGTCAGGGGTCCGTCCGGTCCGGGTCCGCCCCGCCGTCAACCCCCTGCCCTGCAGCCTGCAGTCCCAATGCTCGGGACCTCCGCTCAGCTGGGACGCCGGTACTCTTCTTCGGCGCCCCAAGGAAGGCCTGACATGCAGCAGCGGCGGGCCCGGGGCGCTCGCCAGGGTCTCAAGTGCGGCGCGTCGAGGCCGAACAGGCCGGGAGAAGGGTTTACAGACAGTGTCAGTCCGCTTAGCGGCACCCTAACCTAACATTACGCCCAACAATCGGAGCACCGAAGCGTATTTCACGGCAATGCAGCGGGTGGGCGGATCGGTTTGGCTTTGCTGCGACCGGTTGCCGAAGTGGTCCGGACGTCCACATTTGCTGGACGCTAGCGTGGACGGGTCATGAGACCTGTCAGTTCTGAGGTTAGGTCGCGGTGTGAGTTGTTTTTGCTAGCTCTCAGAGGGGGTCTGATAACAGTCATTATTAGCTTGAAGTAGGTCACTAAGCCAGAGGCATGTTTTCAAATCCTACTGGGACGTGTCATTTGTGATTTTCTTGCTGTAGCATTTTTAATAATGTATGTGGTCATGACATCTGTAGAAGTTTACCTGACGAACTTCAATGAATGACATGGTGGTTTTTGCCCATTCATAGGTGTTGGAGCTACGGCTGTTGTCCACGGTGCTCTCTGCAAGCCCAGGAACGAAAAATGCGCCATCAAACGAATAAATTTGGAGAAGTGGAATACAAGTATGGATGAGCTTCTGGTAAGTGCTATCATGTTTCATTTAAATTCTTTCTTCATGTATCCAAGGTGAAATTAAAGATTCAACTGAGTTGGACAATTTGTCATGTTATACCCAACTTAAGCAACCTTTACACCATTGTCTTTGCAGAAAGAGATTCAAGCTATGTCATCTTGCAACCACGAAAATGTTGTAACTTATCACACCAGCTTTGTAGTACGTGAAGAATTATGGCTTGTCCTCAGACTTCTAGAAGGTGGTTCATTATTAGATATCATCAAACACAAAATGAGAGCTTCAAATTGTCGACACGGCGTGTTTGATGAATCTACTATTGCTACTGTATTGAAAGAAGTTTTGAAAGGGCTCGAATATTTCCACAGTAATGGACAAATTCACAGGTACGCGTTTTAAAGAGGATGACCCCAATTTCTGTTTTGCCTTTAAAAATACCCTTCTAATGAAATGCATTTCACCATTCTAGGGATATTAAAGCAGGTAATATTTTACTGGGAGAAGATGGCACAGTTCAGATTGCTGATTTTGGTGTAAGTGCATGGCTAGCCACTGGTAGGGATTTGTCAAGGCAAAAAGTCCGCCATACATTTGTTGGAACACCATGCTGGATGGCTCCAGAAGTTATGGAACAGGTTTGTTTTGTGGTTTGAAAAAATGCCTCTGTGGTCATGAATTTCTTAATTACATGTGCTTTTTTTCCTGAAGGATCATGGGTACGACTTCAAAGCAGACATCTGGTCATTTGGAATAACAGCAATTGAGATGGCCTCGGGGACAGCACCATACCACAAGTATCCTCCTATGAAGGTACTCATGCTGACACTCCAGAATGATCCACCCACTTTGGACACTGGGGCAGAAGATAAAGATCAGTACAAAGCATATGGTAAAACATTTCGAAAGATGATTGTAGACTGCTTGCAGAAGGATCCTTCAAAAAGGTATGTTGTTGTATATAGAAGTTCTTAAAATAATGATTAAGGTAATTTATGTTTCAATGTCGAATGTGATCAAATACTGTTTCCCCTTTCAGACCATCTGCTACTGAGCTACTCAAACATCCATTTTTCAAGAAGGCGAAGGATCGTAAATATTTGCAGCAGACATTAGTTGCCATTGGTCCAAGCCTAGAAACCAGAGTCCAAAAGGTTAGAAACTGAAGTTTTAACTCATTTGATCTATTTTGATTTTTCTCTATACCTGTATTCTTTTGATTAGGCTTCCAAACGACAACCTGGTGCATCTGGAAGATTGCACCGCACTGTAACAGGTGAATGGGTTTGGTCATCAGAAGAAGAGGGAGGTCAATCCTCTGATGATGAGGTAGGTAATGTTGAAGAAGTTTCAGTTGTCTGTTAAAGCAAATCTTACAAGGACTTCAATATTTTAACAAATTTGTATTGCCAGTGTGAACCAAAACCACTCAACTGCATTGAAGCGGGATCCTCAGGGAGTGAACGTGATTTGACTGATAATGAAGGCAGTTCTGGAGGAAGTGGTGGACACATGGGCGGCTCTGGAGGATCATCCAGTCCTGCTCCAGTCAATTTGGTGTTACGAATGAGGTACTGTTATGAGATTTCCAATGGTTAAGTATGGTCTTCTTGGGATGAGTTGGAAATTAAAATTCTTAAGCATTATTTCTTCTTCCAGAAATCCTAAACGGGAACTGAATGACATTCGCTTTGAGTTTGCTGTTGGAAAGGACAGTGCTGAAGGTATCGCTGCGGAGCTAGTTGGTGCTGGCCTTGTAGATGGAAGAGATATTGTTGTAATTGCTGCCAACCTTCAAAAATTAATCGACACTCAATCCCAAAGCAAAACTGTCACCTTCCCTTTGGTAAGTTTTGATGTGTTATGAACAACACTTTATCTCAACTACTTGGGGGATAGAAGCTTTACTGTCTTTTGGTACACTAATTGGTTTGAACATTTCTCTTCCAGAATTCAGGATATGCAACCAATGAAACGCCTGATGACAAGGCCCTTATTGGCTTTGCTCAGATATCAATAACGGATTAAATTTAGTGCTTTTTAATATTGTATGTGAAAAGTATTTATTGGAATGATTGTATTGACTGAATGACTCCAGGTCGAAAGTACAATAATTTTTTATCATGGTACAGCTGCTCTAGTGCAGTTTATGCATTACCTCCAGTCTTTTAGAACTTCTGGTTGTCCTGATGATGTTTGTTTGCTGGGTAATCATCAGTAGGCAAGGGAATAGTTGTTTGCATAATTAATTTGTAGGTCTTTGCTATGACCTTGTTGCACTTGTTTGGCAACTAGTTACCTTCCCCTATTTTCACTAACTGGAGCACCCCATGTTGGTCTTTATTTGGTTTTAAACTTTTATGATGCCAGTGAAAAATTTTGTACTTTGAATTTAAGAAAGTATAGCATTACACCTTTGGAGGTGGTAGCTCAAAACTAGATTTTATTACTGAAAGTTATAAGATGTTAATTTTATAAGATTAATGTAGTATTGAGTTCTTTAAGAAATGAAGAATATTTAGCGCACAATTCTATTCTCCTGTTTTAATTTTCCTCTGAAACATATTCAACTTTGTTCCTGTAAGAAAAAGAAAAAAGGGAAATTCATCAAACCAAAAATACTGTGGTCTTGAAATCTACTTATTTTAGTATAAATTTTTAATTAAAATGGTATGTATCAGTATGAATATTTATGTATGACCATTTACTCAAAGCTGTGGGTGCTTTAAACTTAATGTTAGATCGCATTCTGTTCTTGACAGTTGTTGACCACTCTCTTCACAGACATTACATTTTTTTTAGGAAGCATCCATCCTATTCTTTGATTTGTTGTTCTGTGGTGTAAACCATTATGAACTGACTACCTCAATCAATGAATACTATTGTATGTAGAAAGTACCAGTTCTTCAAGATAGCAACTGTTTAGTGAAACTAACTTTTAAAATTGTATGTTCTTCATGAATGGAGTGAGCTGGTTTCTCCGTTTATCATTTGGTGTATCAGCACTTCTTGTCTGTTTAACTTTTGTGGTAGAGTATTATAAACAATTGTATGTTTTTTAACATTTCATTGGTGGGTGCCATGTGCTAGGAAGGGGTTGGTGTTAAGTGTGTTCATTCTGATATATTTATTTTTACCTTGTAAATCACCTTTCCTGGTATAGCATAATTTTTGAACCTTTGGAAGAGCCCAGATGACATACCTAGAGAAAGACAAGTGAATTTGTGTTTCCTTGCTTTGTTTGTTCCTCTGTGTGTGAATAGTGCCTAACTTAAAGTTCTTATGCCTATCCTGTGTCATGATGTATTTAATTGAAAATGGCAATAATTAATCATGAGCTCTACTCTTTTCAGGAGTTATGCATTGCCAATCATGTACTTACAATTCCATGAAGTCTGTAGCTTGTTCTGTTTGGGAGTTGCCAAGATTGAGATTGTTTTCTTGTGGTGTTCAAGAAAATTCCCAACAGATCAAGTGAGCAGTTTTTATGTTAACTATAGTCCTTGTGCGAAGGGTGGCGATGACATTGTTTAGGCCAAATTGCTTTGCAATGTATGTTCCTTCTTGTTAATTGTTATTTCTGGTTGCCTTCATCACCATTGAAAATGAAGGCTTTTGTTTTGACCAGTTTTCAAAGTTAATTTATTTGTTGTTTTTTATCCAAGTCAATTATTGCAGAAAATACTTTTCTCAGAACTAGCAACAATATGATTGTGCATCTCAAACTTGCTCTTTTTGCGTCAGTTTGTCTGTTACAGTCCAGTGAACTTGTGAGACTTGTTTGCAGTCATGCCATATCCTGTATTAATTTTCATGCCTCTTTTTCAAATAAGATTTATCTATTCCTATGAGCAATACCATCTACTTGTGTTTGCTAAATTCTATTGTGTCACTGAAGAGTGGCAATTCCATTGCATATGACTATCCTTGCTGTGATGATGCTTTTCTATGACAGTTTTAATCAATAAATAGTCAATGAAAAGTCAATTATTTATTTCTCACTCCTATTACAATTTACATTACACTCTGTAGGGGGAACATTTCAAAATCTTGGATTACGAGTACTAACTCAGCTTTTAAGACCTTGGAATGTACAGGAAAAAAATATCACATTGGGGAATTATATAGCATCACAGACGATCACAGACATCTTATTTACATTGCCAACTCATATAAAATTGGTAATGTGTTGCGAATCGCTTAAACATTATTATTGTACATCGTGTTCAATAACTGAATATCTGCTGGTCTATACCCATCTTGTTCTATACTGTTGATAACATTGATTTTTAGCACTGGAAACTGATGTTGCGTTACCGGAGGCCAGAGAACAGGCTTTACTGCTGCAGTTGTGGGGTTGGGGTTTCTAGGAATAATAGATGGGAAATTAGACCAAAAATATATCTTGTCCTTTAAGGATGATTCAAAAAATTCTCACAATACCTACCCTGACTTAATGAAATTGGTGTAGAGTGCAACAAGATTTTTTCTCACTTTTACCTCTGAATCTACCTCCTGGAATGGAATATGTGGCAAAACATCATTATGAAAGAGGTAGCCAAGGTCATCGCAGTGAGCTGCACCCCCGTGTTCTGCAGTAAAAATAAAATGAAGAGTAAGATCTCACCTCACTGACAGGCAAAAAAACAATGCTTAAAGGCTAGATTTGACAGTACTACTTGCCTGGCACATGGTACAACATTGTTCTCCTAAACAAATTATTTCTTCCTTCAAAGGTGAAGTTGTATGCAAACACAGGTGCATCCGACACTGTTGCATACTCCTTAATAAAACGATGCATGTCGAAGTCAAACGCCATCAATCCATAAAACTGCACCAAAAATCAAATTACAGAGCAGTTAGTTCTCATACCTTGCCTGGATAAACGGAAACGGAGAAAAACAATTGAACCACTCCACCCACATCTACGAGTGCAGCTTGACTGGCTTTGCTCATATCGTGAACGCCAAAGAAGTGCTCCTTGAAGGCAGCCTCCAGGCGCTGGAGCTGCGGCGAGCCCGAGGGGAAGGCGTCGCGCAGGTAGTCGGGGAGGGAGAAGTGGAAGTCGGCCGCCAGGATCGCAGCTTGGTCCTCCAGCGACCGTCGCTTGGCCAAGGAGCCTGGAGTGCAGAGAGAGCTGGGGTGAGACATGGCCAGACATGGCAGGGCAGAGCAGAGCTTGCTCCGCAGCCGCACTTACTGGGGAACACGAACAGCCCCTCGCGCGCGGTCAGCCCCGCCATCGTGGGAACGCGGTGGACGCGGCCGGCGCGAATCAGGTCCAGCGGCTTTCCCGGCACCACGACGCCGTCCACGGTCGGCTGGAAGGGGAACTCGTCCATCAGCCACAGGGTCTCCTGTGTGAACACCGAGGTGACGTTAGGGGCCGGCGTCGGAACGTGCGGGCGACTGGCGCATCAGCAGTACACCTCACCTCCTCCATGTCGGAGAAGGTGTCCTTGTCCAGCAGCAGCCGGACGTCCACCTCCCGGAGGTACCGCAGCACGTCCTCGGGGTCGTCCATGTCCGGGGCGGCCGGGCCGCCGGGGCCGCCAGCCACCTCGGGCCGGATCAGGTTGCGCACCAGCGTGCGCGTGCGCGCCAGCGCCTGCTCCGGGGTGCTGAACGCGAAGTGGTGCAGCAGGGAGCCCGACATGGCCACCAGCTGGTGGAACAGGCCTGGAGACACCACACGGCACACGGCACCCAGACTTACTCGTGGACGTACTCAATGGATGATGATCCCACGGCGCCTGACCCTGATTCGACTCACCTTTGGCGGCCGGCACGACGGTCATGTAGCTGGCGAGGGCGCCGCCGGCAGACTGGCCGCCGAGCGTTACCCTGCCGGGGTCGCCGCCGAAATGGGCGATGTTGTCGCGCACCCACCGCAGCGCGGCCACGATGTCCTTGAGCGCCGCGTTGCCCACGCCCTCGGGGGCCTTGGTCAGGGTGCCGTTGGCCGCCTCCCCCACGGCCAGGAGGCCCAGCGCGCCCAGGCGGTAGTTGACGGTCACCAGGATCACGTCCTGCTCCACGAAGTTCTGGGGTCCCTGCACGTCCAGGCCGTTGTCACCGAACACGAACGCGCCGCCGTGGATGTAGACGAACACCGGCAGTGACGCCCCGGCCCCCGCACCCACCTGAGCGCGCAGCAAATCCGCCGTCAGTCAAGGGCTGTGGGGTGAGGGGAGGGTAGGGCCCGACCCGGACCCGGGGCTGCTAGGGCGCCGCCTACCTTGGGAGTATACACGTTGAGGTGCAGACAGTCCTCGCTCTGCCGCAGCAGTTTGACGGCGCGGTGGACCAGCGCTGGGATCTTGCCCAAGAAGCGCGCCACATCGACCATAGACACGTTACTCTGAAACCGGTCACAAATTTGGGGCACAATTAAACGGGGCGACGCGGGCCGGTACTCGAACCCAGACCACCGCACTCACCGGCAGCGCCGTCGGGAAGGGCATGGCGCCCTGGCTGCAGACGGGGCCGTCGGCGCGGGCGTCCCGCACCTCCGGCCCCCACGGCGCCGGCGGCTGGGGGTCCCGGAACCGGAGGGGCCCCACGGGGGGCGCGGCGAAGGGGATGCCCTGGAAGGCGAAGTACTCGGTGCCGGAGTCGGTGTGGGCGGCGCGGCCCTGCAGCGGCCCCTGCGCCACCTCCACGACCGGGCCTGCGCACGTGCAACAGTCAGTCAGTCACCACACGGACCATGTGCATGTGCACGGGTACGGAGGGCTGGCCGCAGCATCAGCTCAGACTCAGAGTTCTTACTCAAGGAGTTCCAGTAGTTGTGGTACTCGACGGCGCGGTACGTGCAGAGGGCCAGCGCCGCCGCCAGCAGCGGGGCCCTCCACTTCGGCGACGAGCTGGCTGACGCATCGCCTGAAGCAGCACATGGAAGCAGCAAAGGTGATCGGCGATCGGAGAGGCAAAAATTAAGGCACAAACAAAGTACTTCCTTAAAAAAAAAAAAAAAACTATTAGAAAAATGGTTGCACGCACAGGCACGAATATGATCTGTGGTCTATCCCCTCGTGGCTGACCTCGCTGCAGCGGGCAAGGGTTGTACAAGGGCGCGCACCAGACCAGGAGAAATGACGGGGAGGGTCTGCTCTGCGCTGTTAGGTGCGGTGCTTCCCCCGTCTCCCATCTTCATTCCCACCCCCTCACCGCTACGCGCCTTTCAGAGACAACCCGCCCCCTCTAACGGGGATGCCCCCCCCCCCCCCCCGCCCCGTCGGCGTCCCACTCCCACGGGTCCCACCCCACCCCGTCCATATCTGCGGCTTCCCTCACTCGACCACAGAGCCGAGTTATACAATGCGTTGCACGACGCCTGCGTTTTGCCTTTCAACGTCACAGCTTCGGAGTGAACGGCGAGGAAACAGGACACGGAAGGAGCCACGTGGTCACCGGAGCACATGCACATGCACGCACACGGCCACACACGAGCATTAAACCGAGCCCAGATAACTCCCAACTTGAAACGGCCCGGCCTTCGCCCGTGGACGCCGGCCTAGAGGCGGCGGAGGGGACGTTTTATGACCGGCCCGAAACAGCGACACGCGAGCTTCCCGCGGGCCGCCGGCACCGCCGGGCAGAGTCCACGACCACAGCCGTGGCCGCCAGCTCCGAGCAGACTGCACCGACGTCAGCGAAGCCCTCCAGCAGCACACCCGACCCCGACCTCGACCCCGACCGAACCGAGTCGCGGCGGAGCGCCTGCGAACGCCGGGGTAGGCCAGCCCGCACGGCACGCGTGCACACGCAGTAGTCGACATTGCCTACCCAGCCGGCGCCGTGAGCGGAGCCGCAGCACTAGCGCTCGCTCGCTTACAATACTAATTTTAAAACAATCAGTAGAGCTGAAAGTTAGTCACCGAATTCATCGATTCAAAGACAAACCTCAAGATGTGGGTAAAAAGACCATCAGTCCATTTACGCGAATTAGGAAGGAGCACACCGTACAAGGCTTCTTTTGATATGGCCTTCGGATTCAGAACGTGCGCAATTCCTTGCACCCCTTCCAGACGTTCTAACGAGCGAAGCAAAACTTTCCAAGCAGTGCTCTTACCAGAACCAGTTGGTCCAACAATCATTAGACCATGGTTAATTGCTGAGCGAAGCGAAGCTCGCTGTGGGCTTCTGCAAAGAAGAAAAATTACGACCCCCCCCCCCCCCGGATACCTATAGTTAAGCATAGGTATCTTACTATTACTATATGTCTTCATCCTATCTTTGGCTAGATTTAACATATATATATATATAAGTTTTTGCAAAACACTTGCATAACATACAATTACTGCAAAGGATTCATAATGTGCAGCCGCATATCTATTAGCACATGTCTGTCCCTCTTTTATCGGGCCGCAGCCGCGAGCGCAGCATTAGGCCCGACGGGCCCTGGCTAGTATTGGAGATCTGGTATAACTGAAGTACCTGTAAGAAAAATGAAAGGTCAGCACAGTTTATTTTGTTAATAAACTCAAGGTTAGTCAAGTTAGTGACATACACAGTGGAACTTGCCTTTTTAATCCAAGCGCCACCTTGCTCCTCCCCTTCTCCACAAAGGAGGTGCTCCTCCAGGCACACCTTCCGCATTATTTCCTCAAGGGGTAGTCGACATTGCCTACCCAGCCGGCGCCGTGAGCGCAGGCGCAGCACTAGCGCTCGCTCGCTCACAATACTAACCTCGCCCTCGCCGACTCTCCCGGTCTGCCTTCTGCTTCATATCCGGCGCCACTTTGTCCTGAAACACGAGGGAGATAATGGCGAGTTGAATACGGCAAAGTCGGGGCTGCGCGGATGATGCGGGACGGCGGACACTGCCACACACTTCGGACCCGGCCGAGAGAGTCTCGCGCAGATAACAACATCGCACCCTGTGTGTGAACCCTGGCCTGGACCGGCCTCGTCTTCGTAAGGACTGCGTCGGGAGACGGTGTGCACCCGCTGCTGCCGCTGCTACCGCTGCTGCTGCCGTTGTTGTCGTCTGCGTGGTCCCCGGTCAGCCCAGCCCAGCCCCACGCCGTGCCGCTCGGTACACAACAGAGTGCAGTGCCGAGATTATCGCGGACCGCCGTACCGAAAGAATCTGCAAGCGGCTGTGTGTCTCGGCGCCGCCATCCCAAAGCCCAAGTCCGACGGAGTCCCGCGGGGGCGGAGGGAGGGGGGCGGCGGGGGCCCCCGACGTCCTGCGGCGAGCCTCGGCCAGGGACTACTGGCGCGGGGCCGGGCGCGGCCGGGCCGCTGACCGATGCTGCTGGCGGAACGGCCGGACTCCGGACAGAAAGGGTTTGTGTCGCAGAGCCGACGCCGGCAGCCCACGGCAGCGGCGGCGGCAGCGGCGGCAGCGGCGGCGGCAGCGTCAGCAGCGCCCAGCCAGTGCCCGGCCCCCAGGCCAGGAGAGGCCCTCCCGCCTGGAATCTGGAATGTGAGGAGGGCGGACGGGAGGGAGGGGGGCAGTTCGAAGGATGAGGACCTCTGTCGATGGACGGCCGAAGCCGCCGGCGGCCGCCTGTGCGTGCGCTCCGCGCACACACAACACGCGTTATTGCAGCCATCCGCTGATAAGAGTGACTTTCTCGCGCCAGTGCAGATACTGCGGATAACGGCGCCGCCTAGTTGTGCTCTAGCCGATCCGCTATCAGAGTCGGTGGGAGGGGAAGCGGCGGGAATAACACAGCGGGCTGCGGGCGCCGGCCGGGCGCGGTTTGACGAGCGCCTTTGCCGCGTCGTCGATCATCCGATACACTGCGTCACACAGGACACCAGCTGCGGTGCAGCAGGTGTGCGCGAGTGGAAGTCCTCGCTAGAGTCGCCGGCCAGCGACCAGCCCCACCCCGGCGTCCGAGTAGCCGAACGCCGCCGAACTAGAAAGACTCCGAATCTCTCTAATCCGAACCCGCCAGCACGACATCAAGCATCGAGTCCAATGCCGCAGGCCGCAGCCGGTCCCGTCGGACACGGACACGTGGACGCACTCGCCGGCTGCAGCCCGAGTTCGAACACGCGTGGGGTTGTTGCCCCCTGACCATGCCCTGACAAACCTTCCAGAAGGGGTGGGGTCCGGTGGGGTCCGGTGGGGTCCGGTGGGGTCCGGTGGGGTCCGGTAGGGTCCGGTAGGGTGGGGGTGGAGAGGGAAGGCAGCCTGTCTGCCTGTCTTGTCTAACCCGCTCTGCTGCTGCTGCTGCTGCTGTCAGTGGAACGGCCACTCCATCCAAATCACACTCACCGTGCCCGCAGGTCTGGTTCTGATTCGTTTGAAAACATCTGCCCGGCCGGCCCCAGCCCCGTCCGCGCCCCCCTCCGCCTCCGCCGTTCCCTTTCAGCGCTTCCGAAAACATGAGCCCGCGACACTGACACTAGCAGAAAGCTTTTCGGACGGTCGCGCAAATGTCATAGAAGGCGAACCTTGCCCGGCTACGGGCGGCGGTAGCGCGTCGGCTTCCCCTGCCGATTGGCGGCGAGGATTTTAATTCAGATATTTTTGAATGATTCGTCACCCGAATCCCGTTTTCGATCGAAAGCAAGACTAGGATTGGTGATTTTCTTCAACTTGATTTGAAGTTCTCACGTTGGCAGCGCCTCATGTTTTTCATGATCGGCAACAGCGAAAATAGTTTCCGAAAGGGGAATTCTCGACGAATCAAAAAGAACTAGAAGCAGTTCTTGTGTAAAATTCGATCTAGGATAACGCCTTTGTATACCTTGACAATTTCCGTCCGTTCTGGGAAGCGGGCATCTCATTAGACATGGAAATGGGGCGTGTTGCTGCTTGAAAGATATCGACCCGTGACGTCACGAAAGGTGCGTATTTACCACATTAAGACCCGAGCCGAAGGGGAGAAGTTGATGTCTCACGTCCTGTGCGCTTAAGTTATGGGTTTTGCAGTGGCTGCTGGTCCAAATTTTGCGGCAAAATCATTGCATTGAATTGAAATTTAAGATTTTTTCCGATTTTCGAGTGAGGAAACCGTGAATTATGGCCGAACTGCGGAAAAGACACACAGAGACGGCTGCAGCAGAAGACTCCGACAAGGGACAGGAGGTTGACAGTGATCCGGTTAGTATTATCAATCGAATATGAGTCCCTACGCAGATTGCATTCGTTGGTGTTTCTCCCTACATTTTATGTTTCCTTTTATGCTCCAAGTTTGTCTCTCTTTGTTGGTTATGAGCGGCTTCAGACCTCTGCTGTCAGATGCCAGTGTCATGTTGTGCTTTGTGTGGTGGTCTGGGGGTAAATCTGATTTTGAATTCATTCTTATTTCCAGCGAGAAGATTTGGACTCAGAAGATGATAAGAGCCCTGATGAAAAGGCAGATATTGTCCTGACAAATACTATACCAACAGGGACAGACAAGACACCGGAAATTCTTGACACTGCGCTGAAGGGATTCTCAGAACGGTGAGTTTACTCCCATTATTTAATTTCTGATAAATTTTCATGTAGAGTTTTGCCTGGAGGGTTTTGAGTCTTTGAAAGTCTCAAATAAAATTAATTTTCCAGATGGAGGAATTGGACAATCAGAGGCATCTTTACATTTGTCATGATTGCGGGATTTGGTCTTCTGATCTACTGTGGGCCATTAGCTCTGATGGTTGCGGTAAGTAAATCATTAGCTCTCGAATTTGTTTCAAATGCTGTGAATGGTTTTAAATCATAAAAATAAAAAAATACCAATATTTTTCCAGACTTTGATTGTGCAAGTAAAATGCTTTGAAGAAATCATCAATATTGGCTATGCAGTTTACCGCATTCATGGTTTACCTTGGTTCCGCTCTCTATCATGGTACTTCCTCATTACATCGAACTACTTCTTCTATGGGGAGAGCCTTGTTGACTACTTCAGTGTGGTCATCAATCGAACTGTGAGTTCTGTTAAACATGTAGAAGTAATGAATGACCCTTGAAGAACCTTATTAGTAATTCTTGAAATGTCCTTTATTTTTCAGGACTATTTGAGGGTTCTGGTCACCTATCATCGTTTCTTTTCCTTCTGTCTGTACATTCTTGGGTTTGTTTGGTTTGTTCTTTCCCTTGTGAAAAAGTATTATATGAAGCAGTTCTCTCTCTTTGCTTGGACTCATGTCGCTCTCCTCATAGTTGTCACTCAGAGTTACCTGATCATACAGAACATATTTGAAGGCCTGATCTGGTAAGAATAGCTAAGGATAGCTGTACTAATTGAATTTTTCAGTCTAGAAATTGCAAATTATTCTCTATTGTTAGTGTACTAATGATTTTTCTTACTTTCTAAAGGTTTATTGTACCAGTTTCAATGATAGTGATTAATGATGTTTGGGCATACATATTTGGCTTTTTCTTTGGTCGTACCCCACTGATAAAACTTTCTCCCAAGAAGACTTGGGAGGGATTCATCGGCGGTGGGCTTTCAACTGTTGTGTTTGGACTTCTGGTAATATTGTGTTACTTAGCTGTCCATTGTTCATAGTGAAGCCAAAGTCTCTAAAACTTTATTGTTTGCGTGTATTTACAGATCTCTTATGTGATGTCCCAATACCAGTACTTCGTTTGTCCCATTGAATACAGTGAAACTCAGGGTGCTATGACCATGGAATGTGAACCTTCTCGCCTGTTTCGCCTAGAAGAGTACACACTCCCTGAAACAATGTCTGGTTTCCTTAAGCTGGTAAGACCCTTACATTACCGCACAGTTTCCAATCTTTTCTTTGTATCTGTGAGTGTTTTCAGAACAAGTTGACCTGTACTTTTTCAGATTGGAGTGAAGAACACTGTAACATTGTATCCCTTCATGCTCCACTCCCTATCCATGTCCCTCTTCAGCTCTGTCATTGGTCCATTTGGAGGTTTCTTTGCCAGTGGCTTCAAACGAGCTTTCAAAATCAAGGTCAGTAAACCAAAATCTGGTCTGATAAAAATTTAAGAACAAATTTTGAAACGTAATATTTAAAAAATTCTTTCCTCCTTAGGACTTTGGTGATGTGATTCCTGGCCATGGTGGTATTATGGATCGGTTCGACTGTCAATATCTCATGGCTACATTTGTGAATGTGTACATTTCCAGCTTTATTCATAATCAGTCGCCACAGAAGCTCCTGCAAATGGTACTGTATAGTGTCTGGAAAATACAGATTGCTTACCTGTTTTCAGAGCTCTGACTTGTGTTTCTGTTTTATTAAATACAGGTGCTGTCTTTGAAGCCAGAGCAACAATTGAGCCTATTCTACACCCTTAAAGAAAACCTAGAGAAGAGGGGCATTGTGCAGCCACCTTAAATACAGTCTTGTTTATTTGTGCTCATCTTGAACTACTGCTTTTATCTGCATACCGCTTTCAGACCATTCCAAGCATTTTCTTAACAGAATATCATGAACCTTGCTCCCTTATGCAAGTGAGCTAATCAATTTTCTCATAACACTATTGGGTTACCTTTATTATCTTCTTTGCCTAAGTATCGATGTATATTGTTAGTGTTGGTCACAAGAATTTGCTTTAGATATTAACATTTTAGCGCTACATCTTTAAAGTAGAGGTCGTCAAGTACTCTCAGCTTGTTATTGTTACCAGAATGCCTTTGTGTCTTTACTTGCATCACCAATTGTATTTTTATCTTCAACATCAACAATGGCTTTGACTCCAAAGGAAATCTCACATTTCTGTCCACTTTTCATCATTTAAACATTGGCGTGTTTCCATTCAAGACTCCATTGAGGTGGCTATTGCTAATTTAATTTTATAGTTTCTTTTTGGCTGTTACCAGTTCTTTCCATGTTGCCTAGAAATCTTACTTCCAATTTATGATAGGGTTGACATTTGACTGTTTTTTTTTTTTTGTGAATGTGACGGAGTATGTGATGTGCTGCATTTCCATTTGGCATGCAAGTTCTGTTAATGTTGTTTGGTACTTCACAGTACCACAACTGCATGTGGCCAAACTTGTTACGTTTCTTTTTAAAAAAGACATCATGAGATACCAGTCATGTTCGAGCAATTAATATTCAAGTAATTTCAAGAATTTCAGTGTAGTTGTGGCTTCTTCTTATTGTTGTCAACTTCTACTGCTTGTGATTTTAGAGTATTTTGTATGTGTTCATTATGAGGAATTTACATCTAAGTGATGAATGTATAAATCTTTATACATGATTATGCTAGTCAGCAACCAGCTCTAGGATCCTTTGAGCAACACATTGTTTCCTCTGCGATCTTAGACAATGTTTTGTCGTAATGTTTTAAGGTAAAAAAATGCCCAAAGGCTGTTAACATCCAAATTTTTTTAGCATGGTAAAATGTTTAATTGACGTGCTCTGTATGCTTGTGTCATATTTAAAAATATTCTTTTAAAATGCATTGCCTTTTGTTTATTATTTTTTTCCATGACTTACACAAGAAGTAAGCCAGTGCATTTCCGAAGGTGCCAACTCACTCAGCTGAACTTTTGCTAGTGTTGTGCTCAGCTATTATTTGCTTCTGCAGTCAACCTATTTGCTGGCATTTATACTTAGAAATTTCTGTTTGGTTGCAGCTAGGAACAAGTTAGAAATAATGTGTTAAGGATATGCATTCATGAATTTTTTCTTGTGCTCACTATCCCCCGTAGTGCTCAAAAGTGTGAATAAATAGTGTTGTTAAGGTAGTAGTTACATGTCTTGCATGTATCCAGTATTACAACCAGGTTATGTGTCAGAGTAGTACAATTCCTACCTTTTCCGAATATGTCCTAAAGCAGGGAGGATTTTAAAATTAATTATTCTGTCCTGTCTATACTGTCTCACAGTGGGAAATGGACTTGACCCGTAAATTTCCCTATGGTAATTGAAGGTAACAAAAGCCCTAATGATTGGAGTCGCTCCTAAAATTTTAGGATGTATGTGTTTTTCTTGTAGTAGGTGTATTTATTTTGATTTTCAGTTGTACCTGTAATAGACTGTCGTGGTAGCAAAAAGTGGTGATGCTACTCAATTTCTCTCTTTATTTAGAATTCCTGATTTTATTTTACTGCCGGTATTGATTGAAAGTGCTTGATTCTCCATGTATGCTTTCCTCTGATTACCCATAATTTTTTTATGTTGTGGTTCCGGTTGTTTCTTATTGAGTCATCCGGTGATTTCTAATTTCACTGGCGTTTATGTGAGTATGGTCCATATGGTCATAGAAAGGGTGGATGCTTTCACATTGGTGCTGGAATTACTTTGTGCTTCTCTAACTCCTTTCTAGAGTGTTTTAAGTATTGATTTTCATCTATGATACCTCCTGATGCACTATTAAATTTGTGGGCATGTGGGCCCGCTTATAACAATAATGTGGAACTACAGAGGCTTGCATTAGGATGGAGAGGCCAATTGGCATATTATTAAGGGTGCTGTGTTTTTTTTGCAAATCAAGCAATTTTAATCCTATTTTATCAGAAATTCTAAGACTCATCATCACTAATAACTGTTTTGTATAACTTGAAAATAAATTTATGACTTATGCCATTTAGCTGCGTGTGGTTGTGTGTGCTTGTAAACATTGCTTTATGTTACTTATCTCTCACATTTGGTAGTTTTATTTAAGTTTTTGAGGTAGGTACTTTTGTATAATTCTCTGTGTTAGGTTTGTTGTGGCTTTTGTAGTTCACAGGTATGGGCACCTCTCGAAATTTATCTCATGGATGCCATTGCCCATATTCTTTTGATTTGTTTGTTGTTTATAATGTCTTCTTGTTCTTGCATACCATCAAGTTAAATTATTTCCCTATGGACTTTTGTAGTGACGAACAATTTAAAATGGATTGTTGTGGTGTTTGGTCACTCAGTATCTCACAATATGCAGCTGGCTGCCAAATATTTAATGCTAGGTCCCTTGTATGAATCCATATGCTTTCTAGGATTGTGGACCAAATGAGTTCATTCAAATGGGATCTAGTGTGCTGTAAGAGTTTCAGATTTCCCCTTACCTCTATTTTGGGGGCTTTATCTTAAATCCTTTACTAAGAAGTGATATATAATGTGTTAATAGACAGGTCTTTGTTGTCTAGTTATTATATGCTGTGTGTGGTTATCATATGTATACTATATAGTTTATGTAGCTTGACTGAAATCAATTTTAATTGTATTTATGAGCAGTATGGATGTTAATGTCTGAGACTTAAATTTGCCAGTGTTTGTTTGTTCCTCTGTAATTGCAATGCTTGTTTTTTGTTGATGTGTTGCAAAATCATTTGTAGTGTCACAAACATGTTTCATGACCTTCCTTCAATTATATTCTGCTTTCCAGAACAGCAGATGTGTCATGATTTTCCCCTCTGCAATGATTTGATCACATTCATAAATGTGTAGTGTCACTTAAATATGTGTACCTATCTGTCCTTTTTCCTCGGTAGTTGTTTTTTACTTTAAGAGTTGCACCAACAATAAGGGTGCAACAAAGGCAATATTGCCAACACCTGTTGTCTTTGTGATTGGTTCTTGACATTTTTGATACATATGAATGATGAAAGAAAGAAATTCTCTCTGGAAAACAGTCAAACTGACCACCATCCATCATATCTGTGCCAAAGTTTCAGTTCAGCCAACTATCACGTGTGGCAAAATGCATGTGAATAGAGATAAGAGAGGTGATTTGACAGTGCAGTTTATGTTTCAGGAATGAAAAGTTTTCAACTAATATTAACCTTGATTTTAATTGACTCGGGTTTGGTTTGTTGCTATATAAATGCTGGTTTGTCCAACACCGAGTAATCAGCTTGAGTAATTTACATTTCTTGAGTTTATTCCAGAATTATATATTTAGGACTCCAATTAGATATTTACTGTTAGAGTCCAGTTAACATGGAACCGGTAGTGTTGTATTTAGTGTTAAAGTGCCTCATTGGATTGTGATTAAAATCCTCACTGACATTGTCATGGCTAAAGCCAAGTTTGTTCTATGTCCTATTCTTCTTGTTTGTTCTAGAGATCAATTTTCAGAGCACTGTAGGCAAAGATTTTAAAGTGTATCTCACTCTTTGTGTGTATTTTGCTCATATCTTTTCTGTTCCTTTTGTAACGAACGTGCTTTTGTCTTTAAAGGATTGCCTTTCTGAGGAATACCATGTAATGATGTCCTTGAATCTCTCCCAGATTTAAAGTCGAGCCGAGGATAGAACAGATAGGCTTTGGTGCCGATTGTATGAGTTTAACAGAGAAATGATCCTTTATATAATACCCTAGTTGATGTTTAAGGCAAATTTATGAATTAGATTTTAGGTGCTATAAATAAAACCATGGATATCACATGAAACTTGTATTTATTTAAACATTCTCACTTTCCAATCTACAGTTTCTCCTTCTGTTGATGAGTAGATTTTAACTAGAGGGATGAAAAGAAACTAGCAGACAATATAAAAAATAATGATTTATTAACAGTCAAATTTCATTTGTCATGATTTGACATTTTGTAAAGAGAGTTGTACAGTGAACAAAACTTAACATAATGGAAGACAATGAATAGAAGAAACCACATGAATAAACTCTTTTTTTTTAAACATGTTGTAGGCATTTCTAGGAGAAAGGTTGGGCAGATGACAGACCTGAGAGACACTGTATTTTGTTGCACCAGTTCATAGTCTCTGCGACCATTTCAAACATCAAGTCATTCTTGTCACACCCTTGCTTCTGTTGGCTTTCTTGAAAATGGAGTTCGGGTATAAGCCAGAGACCATGTCATTAGCATGGACATCAAGGTCCACGTCTACGCCACTCTAGTCAGAGAGTCACATATGGGGAAAAGTCGAGGAATACAGAGGTTCGACCTTCTGAGCACCTCGTGGCAGAGGCTCCGTGGGCGGAGAGTCCGTGGGCGGAGGCCCCGTGGGGGGAGGTCCCGTTGGGGGAGGTCCCGTTGGGGGAGGTCCCGTGGGTGGAGGTCCCGTGGGTGGAGATCCCGAGGGCGGAGGCCCCGTAGGAGGAGGTCCCGTGGGGGGAGGCCCCGTGGGGAGGGATCCCGTGGGGGAAGGTCCCGTGGGGAGGGATCCCGTGGGGGAAGGCCCCGTGGGCGGAGGTCCCGTGGGGGTAGGCCCCGTAGGAGGAGGTCCCGTGGGGAGAGGCCACGTGGGGGGAGATCCCGTGGGGGAAGGCCCCGTGGGTAGAGGTCCCGTGGGCGGAGGCCCCGTGGGGGGAGGCCCCGTGGGGGGAGGCCCCGTGGGGGGAGGCCCCGTGGGCGGAGGCCCCGTGGGCGGAGGCCCCGGGGGTTCCGAGATCGAGCAGGAGGGTCGGTGTCTCTCGGGCGTCGTGGGTCCAACAGCCGCAGCTGCTGCCGGCGTTGGTTCCTCAGACACGCCAGGCGCGCGGCCAGGCGCGTCGGACAGTTCGGGGAGGGTGGATACGGTGGATAAAGGCACAGGCGAGCGGGGGAAGGGAGGGTGAGGCCGCGAGAGCCGCGAGAGTCGCGAGCGCATGGACGCGATGTCAGGCAAGCTCCTGCTGACGGGGGAGGGCTCCACCGTGACGACGACGCTCTCCATGACGCTGTCGGGTGCATAGGGGATGCCGCCAGCAGCTGCCCCCACTACCCCCGTCCCCTCGGCCGCCTCCCCACCCCCCGCCCTTGCGTCCGGCGTGGCCTCGACCACCTCGGCACCCGAGCCACGCCAGAACATCATCTTCTTGAGGATGCCGCGCGAGCCCGCCCCCGCCCCGGGCCGCTGGCCGTACGCCAGGCCCGAGCCGGTACCCGGGAACTTGCCGCCCCGCCAGTAAGAGTCGTCGCGCACGAAGGCGTCCATGTCCAGGCTGGCGAGGGCGGCGGCGCCCAGGTCCGGCGCGCTGCCCAGCAGCTCCGGCTCCTCCGTGACGGGGGCGGTGCTTCCGGGCCGGCGGCGGATCGTGGCCCGCCGCAGGAAGGGGTTGGCGGGGCCCAGTCTGTCCACGACGCGGCTGCGGCCACGGCAGCCGCGGCACAGGAAGCCCTCATCGTCGTCGGAGCCCCGCCGCCGGCGCACGGAGCCGCGCGTGTCGTCCAGGATGGGCTTCCAGCGGACACCTTTCTTGCGGCCGTCGCGGCCCGTCGAGGAGGTCGAGTCGTTGCGGCCCACCATGACCACCAGCTTGGGGCAGCTCTGCAGGCGGGGGCGGCCGGGTATCGGGGACGGCGAGGAGCCGCGCCGTCCACCCGAGCCCCGCCGCCCCGCGCCGCTGCTGCTGGACGACGACTGGCTGTTCCGGGGGCCCACCGCCATCGCGGTGGCCTTGAAGTCCTCCTCGGACGACGGGATGCTCACCTCGGAGTTAGCGTTGCTGGGGCTGGGTGAGGAGGAGTCCTGGTCCCTGCGCGACCCCGGGGCCGAGGCAGAGCCGGACCCGGCCATGCTGCTGAAGAAGGACTTCCAGCTGTGGAAGCTATCGTTGCGCAGCACGCTCTTGTTGGTGGGGCCGGGGCTGACGTCGGCGGCGTGGTGCTCCGAGTCCACGGAGAGTGCGGAGGCGGACGATCCTCGCGGAAGCGCACCCCCACCAACCTGGTCAAGGCTCAGTCCCACTCCCACTGCGCTCGAGCTCGGCGTGCCGCCCGGCGAGCTGCCCGCAGCGTCGCCTCTGCCGCCGACAGGCGCCGCCACAGCGCCATCGACAGCTTTGCGATTCTTGTCGCTGGTCCGCCTGCACATGCACAGCACACAGGGCTCATCGTTCTCATCGTACGCTCAGCGCCTGCCATGGAGAGCATAGGCAGACCCGCCGAGCGCGTGTGTGCGGCGGGTTGGCCTACCCGGCAGACGGCTCTGGAGCGCCTGCCACAGAGAGGGTAGGCAGACCCGCCGAGCACCCGTGTACGGCGGGCTGGCCTAGCCGTAAGGCGGCCCGGGGAGGAGACATTCTTTTCTTACCGCCAGGTACCTGCGGCAGACTGGAGCTGCTTGCCGGCGCCGCTAGGCTGCTGGTGCTGGTCGTGGTTCTTCTGTCCCGGCAGCCCCACCTTGTGCAGGCTGAGGATGGATGTCTTGGGGGTCTTGGTGGCCTCCTCGTCCTCCTCCTCGATCTCCGGCAGGAACATGGCGTGCTGCTCCTCGGGCACCCTGCGGCCAGAGGAAGCATGTCAGTCCGAGGACATCGGGAGGGGGCAGTCGAGGGGGACTTACTTGAAAAAATCGGTGCACAGTGGCAAAAAAAGAACAGAAAAATCAAAACAAATCAGGTTGAGATTTTTTTTAAGGTCAATATACGACATAAAATGATCAGAAAATCAAAAAGAGAAACCGATATTGTTTAAAGAATTTTTTTGAGAGAGAATAAAAAAATAAATAAAAAGAATCAACCATGATTTAAACCGGTGTACCTCGAGAGGATGTGACACCCCCCTCCCCTCGGCACTGTACTCGACACTCACACCATGTTGTGAACGGATCCGCGGTACGTCTTCCGCTTGTAGGCGACGGCGGCCTCGGTGTACGGCAGGGTGAGGTCCACCTCGTTGTAGTACATGTCCTTGACCAGCGGCGGACAGCGCGTCATGAGCGTGTCCACGCCCAGGTACGACACCTGCGGGCACGTATGGGGGCCTCATTACACGCGTGTGTTCGGCTCGAGGAGGAAAGAGGCAAAGAGTTCAAAAAAAAAAAAAAAAAAGGAAGAAAGTGTCACCTTGGTGTGCCTGTCTATCAGCCAGTTGAGTTCGAAGTCCTCGTCGTCGTCACCGAAAGGGTTGATGAGCTGCTCCGCCACCTGTGCGACAGAAAAAGGCCGCAACGTTAAGAAGAGCCTCGCTGCCCCACCACTTTTTCCGATCAAAAACAATAAATGTCTACAGAAATAATAGGCACGAAAGTTGCACAGTACGACAAGTGAGATTATTGACCCTGCCTTAAGGAGACCCATGTAGAAGAAGAACTGGAGGATGGTGAAGACGGGCAGGTAGATGTCGATCTCCATCTGGAACGACTTGCGGTTTCCGTCCACGAACTGACGCCCCACCAGGGCAGCCAGGAAGAACGAGTAGGTCGCGATCGTCACCACCTGCACAGAGAGAGAGAGACAGAGAGAGAGACAGAGAGAGCAAGAGAGCGAGCGAGCGCGCGCGCGCGAGAGAGAGAGAGAGAGAGAGAGAGAGAGAGAGAGAGAGAGAGAGAGAGAGAGAGAGAGAGAGAGAGAGAGAGAGAGACAGAGAGAAGGGGGGGGGGGGCATCGGCGCTGAGAGGATTGGCTTCCTAACTACACGAGTGTTCACCTGTGTGTAGACGAGAGGAATGCTGACCCAGTCGTAGCTCCAAAGCATGCCGCACTGTGACCGGTACAGGCTGAACTCCTTTATGTGTCAGAAAGGGTGCGCAGACATATGAGCCTCACCGCCAACCACCAAAGCCGCGCGCGCGTTTGGAACGCCAGTATATGGAATTCTCCGTCACCTCCATGATGATCTTGAGCCCCTGCGGGTCGGAGATGCGGTTGGAGCGCCGCGTCTCCCGCAGCAGGTGGATGAACCAGGTGCAGGGGATCCAGTACGTGTTGAACTCGATGGACGGCACCGACTGGTAGATGTTCAGCTCCGAGGGGGTCATGAACCCTGCACCAATCGGATCTCATTATAGCAGGTCAACAGTGTTACACACTATTAAAAAAAAACTGCAAAAAAATAATTCTTTATTCTTTCACATTTCATTTTCATAATAGAATTAAAAATTGGATTCTAACATAACACACGAGTCTGCAGGAAATTAGTGCAGCACTCGAGTAATAACATTTAAAAAGAAAATTGATTCAAGCAATCCCCAAGAGCCCAGGCTCCATAGTGGGGAAGATATTTTGCGTCCAAATTTTTTAAAAGTTTGATGGTATGACATGACGTTGACGCGGCCGGGCTTACCCGCCTCGATGAGGTGGTCCAGCTTGGGGAAGCGCCGCTTGACGGCGGACGAGATGGACCTGAGCACCAGGACGAGGGTGAGGTTGAGGTAGCGCATGAGCGTGCGCCGCGTCATGCGCGCGTGGTCGTCGTTGCCCTGCACGTACAGCGCGATCAAGTGCATGATCCTGGAACGGGGGGAGGCGAGAAAGTAGATACCTCTGCCGGGAGTCGAACCCGCGGCGGCAATTGGCAAAGGTGTCAGTGTGTCGGCCGGCTGCCGGGGCCGCGGCCGGGGCTGGGGCCGGGGGGTCCCCGCCGGGCCCCGGGCTGTTGGATAGGCGCCTAATGTCGAGCCCCGCCCGCCCCGCCCGCCCCGCCGACACCAACGCACCGACCAGACATGTGCACTTGCCCGGGCTGCCCGCACTGCCCGCTGCCCTTCGCCCCCATAGCCGTGCCGGGCCGTGGCCGTGCACCGCGCTGGCTAGGCGGGCCCATCGGGGTCCACTCGGCAGTCCATTGGCAGCACATACCTTTCATTCCCTATTTTAAGCCCGCAATTAATCAAGCAAACGCGTGTGCAGCGGCGGACGATCTGCGGCGGCGGCGGCGGCGGCGGCGGCGGCAGCGGCGGCGGTAGTGCTGCTCTAGTGCTCTGCTCTCCCGCGCGCCGCCGCCGCCGCCGCCGCCGCTTTCGCGCCGCGGACCGTCTCGCCACGCTACCTAGACGCGTTGCTGCCCTCGCACCCTCCCCCTCTCACCCCCTGCCGGCACGCGGACGGCACGCGGCGCCACGCGCGCACGCTCGTTCTCGACTCGCACGCGCGTTTTATTGTGAGGGCGATGTGTGTCACGCCGTGTGTCACGCCGGGCGCGACACAGGGGTGCACAACAGAGGGGTAGGAAGGAAGTGAGCCGAGCGGAGCCGAGCGGAGCCGAGCGCAGTCGAGCGGAGCGGAGCCGAGCCGGGCTAATGACAGGGTAAACTCTGCGGTGTGTGTACAAGGCGGACGTCAAGGCCCGGCCCAGGCCGCCGGCCGCCCCCACGGACATGACGATCGCACATCTCCCAGCGCCGTCTCGGTGACATGGTGACATTGATTAATACGTTCGGATACGACCACGTGCGTGACGGCGACATGGCGCACCTCTTCGGAATGCTCTGCTGGTATGAAAAATTGCGCGCCGCAGGCACGTGCACGGGCCTGGGGCGGTGGTGGTGTGGAACACTCACTTGTCGGGCCAGGGGATGGCGAGGTACTGGTTCCACCAGCGGGTCGCGACGTAGGCCACGTAGAAGCCCAGCACGAACGACAGCGGGATGAGGTTGATGAAGGTGTCGCAGTAGACCACCACCTTCTCGAACAGCCTGTGGATGGAGCAGACCAAGCAGGTTCAGAAGCAGCCCGCCAGCCGCCTGCCAGGAGCCCGCCCGGCCCGCACCCGCCCGATGCGGTGCGGCGAGCACATTTCACGGCATGACACGGTGGCATGGCAATGCCGTCGCCTTCGCGGTGCGTTGGGACCGCGAAGCGAACCCCGAAACAACCCGCGAGATTCCTCGTTCGCACAAAGGAACGTTGCAGGGTTGGATGCTCGCCGTCATTCTAGCCCAGATCCCGACGGCATGTGTAATAGTTGTAGAGCCAGCTGATAAGCATTGGCGGGATGTAAGGAGAGTGCTGCTTTGGCAAGCCGCAGCATTTATTTCATTTTCTTTTTCAATTTCGTCAACCGACTTAATGCAAGGCGACAATTCTGTACAGATTGCCGAGTGTCTTCCTCAGTGTCGCCAGGCCAGGCCATGCGCTCGCCTGCGCGGATGTCCCCTGGTCTGGTCCCCCGCCTGGCTGATGTTTATCAACTCTAGAAAAGGAACGTGGATGGGATGGGAGGCGCTGAAGGCCCTGCCGGGCCAAACCGGGCCTCGTACTCTCTGACGTGGAGACTGGCTGGCTGGGGCTGCTGCTGCTGCTGCTGCTGCTGCCGCACAGGTCCTTGTCCTTGCCTCGCAGGGCAGTCATCTGGTTTTAGGATCACGACAGCAATGCCAACAGGCGTCTGCTGACGCCCCTAATAAACTGTTAGCGGTGACAATTATGCGACGCCCCCTGTCAGACACGATTTGTATTCGTCAGGATGGGCGCGGTCGAGGACTCCGTCCGCCCCGGCCACCTGTGTTGTTGTCCTTACCGTTTCTGGTCGACGGTGAAGAGGTTCCTGTAGAGCCCGCTGAGGACGCCGAAGGCTATCAGGAAGAGCAGCAGCTCGCGGTAGATGAGCTTGTACAGCGAGCCCTTCCACATGAACAGGAGGCGTGTGAAGCCCCCCGAGGTGGACGAGGCCACCTCATACTGGTAGCTCACTGTCATGCTGTGTGCTCGACCTGTGCTGGCCTAGGGCCTGGCCGAGGAGGGGAGGGTCACCGAGGCGCAGCCCGCGCAGCCGCGACCACAGCCCGCCGTCGTGGCCTGGCCTCTGCCTCCAGCTCCAGCCGCGTCCGGGGCATGTTCGTGCTCCCCGGCGCCCCGCTGACACCTCCCGCGTGCGGACCCCGCGCCGCCCTGCCTCCAGTGGCAGTCGCCGTCCCCGTCCGCGTCGTGCAGTGTCTCGTCGTGGTCGTCGCCGCCGTCGTGGAGCACGGCGTTCAGAGCGAGCATGGCCGCGTCATGACCCCCGACGGCGAAAGACTGGCCCCCATCCCGTCCCCGGCCCGTCCGCTTGAGCCCCCGAGGACTGCGAGGGTGAGGTGAGGGTGCTGGTGCTGGAGGCGAGGCGAGGCGAGGCGAGGCTGCGAGCGAAACGCGGACGGGGCGAGCGCGACTGCCTCGGCCCCTGCGGCTGCAGCAGCGGCGTGCTGCGGCCCGCCACGCCGTCGAGCACTGCGGCGGCGGCGGCGGCAGGGAAGTGCGGGGAGGGCGCGTCGTGTGGCGTCGAGGCGCAGCGTAGCACACGGGCGTGGGACAAAAACACATCAGCACACGTAGAAATACCGAAATAAATACCGCGCGGACCGAGCCGAGCAGCCGAGCCGAGGCGAGACCACGGCGGCATGAGAGCTAGATGCGGCCGTGGCCGCAGGCGACGCCGACGCCCTGTGCCTGTGACACGAGCCTAGAGTGGACGGAACGCCTAGAAGGTAGGCAGCTCAAACCACACCTCCTCTCGTCCCGGCGGCATTTCCAGAGTGATGAGTGTCATGCGGTACCGTTTCTCCAGCGAAACCATGAAAGCGCACAGAATTTGCGACCACTCGGCAGACCCAAAAAATAGATGGCCTTAACGTCGGAGTTCGGATGGGAACCGCTGCAGTGACAGGTGTTGAACCGCCACAGAGGCAAAGGCACACGCAGTCCCCTTGGTAGGCAGGCTTCTCGCAACGGCCAACAACGCCCCTTCCGGCGACCAGAGTTTCGGACGTAGCTTCTGGTCACTAATTTCCTCCAATATTACTAGAATCATTTACCATTCACATCCAGTCATTTGGAACTTATCTCTGTGAAAAACTTTAGGACTGATTTTCACTTTTTAGCAAAGATCTCAGTTCTCAACCGTCGGAAGTCCATTGTTTGCAGAGTTTAGGTACAGGGGAAAGGTAAATCTGGTAAAGGTGAAAAAAAAATGATAGCACAATAACAATAATACACAACATTTATTGCACTAATATATACTAAAGAATTGGCTTTCAATTATAATCCATTTTAGGTTGTTCCTTCATCCATTCATCATCATTAACAATGTTTTCTGTATCAGTAAACATATCTGCTCCAATCTTCAGTGCAGCATTCCTCGCTTCCTCTGCTGTCAACAGCTCGTCTTCACTTGGTTCAAGCGGCATACCTTCTGCATCCAATTTGCCCTCTTTAAAGTCAGCTTCCATCTTGTCAGCATATACACAATAGAATAAATCCTTCGCTGTAAATTCTGCCTCCTCCTTATCAGGGACTCGGTATGAAACATATGGTTTCAACTGCAATAAAAATATCTTAAGCAAAATTGGCACACGGTAGAAAACCTGAGAGGATGGTAAAATCTACTACGTACCCGAAACCCTGTTAAATCTGGAACAATTATCTCTGGTACCATTTCAGGAACAACAACAAGATTGTGGTCTTCGTCCCAGTACCCAGGTTCTCTGCCATAGCCTGTAATCACAAGCCAGGTGAGGTTAATACCAAACAATTTTGAGACAAGCTTATGCAGCTTTGCAGCTTTGATTTTTCTTTTTATATGTGTGTTTTTTTAATCTCAGAAAATGATTGCAAATTAAATAAATTAATACTTACGAAAATTCGGGAGGTTAGGGTCAGGATTAGTTCTCTGTTGTTCATTGAAAATGGCAGTTCCTCTATTAATGTAGGGGAATTTTCTGAAGTTCTTTTTAGATCTTACAACACTTGTGGTCGAAATTCCTCTCGAACATATTTGATGAAGCAGAGCTTTTGAACAATTTTGAGCACATCGTCGAGCAGGAGAGAACGCCATTATTGTTTTCTAAAGTGCGGCCCTAAAGATTTCTCATACACAACAGAGAACCGGAAGGAGGGACGCCCACGCTACGGGGAGCCGATCACGGGGCGCATCCAGGGGGCGAATCGGGACAGCCAATCGTGATATCACGATAGCACGATTTTCGTTCCCTCGACACATTTTGAATTTCGAGAAGGCGCCGCTTGCAGCCGCCAATTTTGCGGCGTTGCCACATTGTGAAGAACTTCAAACGTTCGTGACGTTACCGGATAGCATTTGACACTTGAGCTATTTGAGTCTGCTGTAGTCTAATTACCTGTAAAACAATTGCAATGGCCGAAGAAATTGTTAATGATGAATTTATGCAATTAGCTATGCATTTCGCTGGCTTTTTACTCGAAGGTTAGGTGGCCAATGGCGCCAAAACACTGAGCTGGCAACACCGCAAGTTTGGCGGCTGCAAGCAGCGCCTTCTCGAAATTCAAAATGTGCCGAGGGAACGAAAATCGTGCTATCGTGATATCACGATTGGCTGTCCCGATTCTTCCACTGGATGAAAGGACGCGCCACAGGGGTTTTGAACCTGTGCGAGACTAAGAATCTACTTGTGCGAGGCTAGAAGCAGACGCTTTGTCCATCCCATAACCTTACTTTTCACAATTGAAAGTATGTATTCTCAGCTTAGGTTCAGTCTCGAGGCTTTCTACACTTATCCATGGTCTCTGGCTAGTATGGGAGAGATAAAATTTGCAATAAAAATTATTTTTCTAGGTATTTCAACCAGTTGAAATCTGCTCCCCGTGCGGGGGGGGGGGGGGGGGGGGGGGCACGAGATCATGGTGGCGGGGGCTGGTGAGGTAGCAGTGGAGGGGGAAGCCAACTACAGGCGTCTATTACAAGTTAATTTATTTCGTACTGTAAGATTACAGAAGTAAATGACAGATTCAATTAGCTCATTATAATTCGAAATTTCACCACAAATAATTATTTTTTCCTTAAAATAATATTTAAAACAGGAACCGATTTTTATAATTTAATGTTGTCTACTCCGCCGTCAGTAATCAGCTGTTTTGTTGTGTTTTGTTTCAGCCGTCAAAACAACGAAGTTTCACAAGGGTTGGAGCTGGAGAAATTATCCAAATCTCTTATCTTGGCAGGCGTTAATGAGGTCACAACCAGATAATAATAACAACTCTGCGACATAATTTTAAAGAAAGAAAAGGTTGGATGTACGCTTGTGACAAAGTGCAAAGTCTGTAGTGAAGAAGCTTATATGACACAGTATAATAATGGCAACTGAATCGCCTACTCCTGAACAAGATCAAGTGCCTGGTTATGTAGACGGTTCAGCTCCCGAGTACGCTTTGTATGAAGTTCTCAAAGACTTATGTTTGAACAATGCTCAGTACTTCAAATCCCATGACGATGAGACTGGTTTGAGATTACATGGTGCATTCTTGGCGATCATTGATCATGTAGAATCTGTGAAACCAGTAGTTGATTTTGTGCGGAAAGCAGCTCCATCGTATGATTTTGATGAAAATACACCTGGTAATGGCTATGCTAGTTTTGTAAGTGTCGTAGATGCTTGCATTCGCCATTGTGTCAAATTGTGCAAACAAGTGTGCATTAACCGAGGTTCCTTTTTCTTCAGAGCAAGCTATTATATGAGGTAAGAATGCATATATGTAAAAACAGCACCATGTCATTTCTTAGTGTCATATGATTCCTACATACTTGGCATTAACCATGATTCTGTTACAGAGAAGTTGAGGCATGCTCTCATCTTTTGGCATCCTTGGTGACATGTCTTGCTCACCTTTATCAGTTAATGGAATGGAGTGAACCTGGTGAACTTTTTCCATCTGGTGATCATTCTCCCCAAGAGCTTCTTGCTAAAGCAGAAAGCATAAATCAATACTGTTTTTATGGCCGATGCCTGGGTTTCCAGGTATGATCTTGTATGTGTTACATATTTAATCTATATATGGAGCTTTCCATAGCCACTTACATGAAATTTGCTTTGCAGTTTTGTGAGTCTGTTCAGGTTGTGTTGAAAGCAGTGTCCATCGTCATGGCTTCCTATAGTGATGTCTATTATGGTGATGGTAGCTTTGTGTCTCGTGCTACGAACACGGTCTGGAATGGTACTGTCTTTTAAAGCTTTTCTAAAAAAGAAGTTAGTTGTTGTTTTTGATATTAATATTAATGAATATAATTCTCTATTCAGGGGGGAAATATTTTATGGATCCTGAACTTCGAGCTCGGCGTATTGTGAACATTTCTCAGTACGCTGATGTTGATTTCTGCAAGTCTTTCTGGTTTCTTGCTGAATCTGGTATTTGAGTATTACTCATGAAGTGTAACCATCAAGTACTCTCTTGACTCAGCTGATTGCTGATGTAAGATCTTTGTCCTATCAGAGGTGATGCAGCGGCTCCCTATGATGGTTTGTCCAGCCCTGGCTGTAAATAAGGTCATCTCTATACCGCCTGAGCCTTTGGAGCATACCAGACTAGATGGCACTGTTGTGAAAATACCGGTTCCTACAGTTCATATTGGTCCTCAACCTTTGTTGGTGAGGCTACTTTCAGCAGTAAGAAGAGAGGGGATGGTGTGTACCTTGTGTCTTTTTAAATTTCATTTTTATTTGGCCCAAATAAGCCTTTTGAAGTAACTACAATTAAGGACATTGTTTATTCAATTAGGTAGGAGAAGCAGGAGGTAAAGCGGACATGAGGCCACCTTCACCTGCTCTTATTTTTCACTGCCATGGTGGAGGTTTTGTGGCACAAAGTTCGAGTTCTCATGAGCCGTATCTTCGAGATTGGGCCCGGAAACTGGGGGTTCCCATCCTGTCTGTTGATTACTCACTAGCTCCAGAAGCTCCTTTTCCTCGTGCGCTTGAAGAGATGGTTTATGCCTATTGTTGGGCTCTGAATAATTGTCATCTTTTGGGCTCCACAGCTCAAAGAGTTGTGCTAGTCGGTAAGGTGCTTCAACTTTTTTTAACTTGCTCTATAAGGCAAGTGAAGTGCTAAACCTTCTCTTTAACTGTCTGGTAGGCGATTCTGCTGGAGCAAACTTAAATATGAGTTTGGCTTTGAAGTGCATTGAACTTGGTCTCAGACCTCCAACTGGACTGTTCATGGCATATGCACCAGTTCTGGTGTCATTTGTTCCTTCACCTTCTCGCTTACTTTGTTTGATGGATCCTCTGCTACCGTTTGGCTTCATGATGAGGTGCCTTAAAGGTATGATGGTTTGTTTTTGTGCCTTTTCAAAAGAAATTGTTTGATTGCCTTTTTTAAATTGTTTCTTTTCTTTTGTTAGCTTATGCAAGTCCAAAAGAGGATAAACACAAACTCTCAGATGCTGCTATGTCTGTAGATGGTGCAGCTGATTTGGCTGAAGCAAGTGATCCAACATCAGTATCGCAAGCAGATTTTGTAGATGCTGAACCAGCAATGGAAGCTGTGGAAGCGAACGTCAGCCCTTCAGTAAGTGGAGTGACCACAACTCCAGGCAGTGACACAGAATCATTTGAGGAGGTTTCTGAGAGTGACCTTGCTGCACTTGCGGCTTTGTCAGTTGGAGGAATGTCTGCCCGACAGCATTTGCAGCCAGAAGCTGATCAAGTCACACCAATGGTTTGTTTTCTCCCTGTGCTAATACACCCCATGTTTATATAAGTACCATTTTGAATATAATTATAACATCATTTATTTTGATGCCATGCCATAGAGATATGTATTAGATATGGATACAGATTCTGAAGGACACCAAATTCCTGTTCTACGCGCTTGTCCCGGAGAAGTTGCTGAAGAAAATATAATTTTCCAAGTTGGGCAAAAAGTTGATGGATATGGTATACAGGAGAGGTCAGCCTTGCTAATGTGACAAGCGTGAACATGCTTGAAATTTGCCAGCATAAAAATTGTTACTTAAACTCCACATTTCTTTGCAGAGTGACCCAAATGGCTGACAGCCTGGCAAGCACGGTGTCAAGCTCATTCTCATCTCTCTTGGCCTCAAAAGCCACAAGTCCTACCAATAGCAATGCATGTGACCACTCAAGGTATTATTTTATTACTTATTATTTCTTTCAGTATTGTTGCATAAAGCATCAACTTGAACTTCCATTAACATTTGACATGTCACAGGTCAACTTGGTCTCAGCTTGATACGCTCATGCAAAAGAGTCCAACTGAGGAATTCAAGTTTACTGTACCGCGTGATCCTTATTTGTCTCCATATTGGGCTAGTAATGAAGTCTTGCAACAGCTCCCACCTGTCAGCGTTTTGGTGAGCCTAGACAGTATGGTTTCTGAGAAGGTTTCCGATTACCACCCTTAAAAGTAATATTACTATTTTTTTCTTCAGTCTTCCCAATTTGATCCGTGCCTTGATGACTGTGTTATGCTAGCTAAGAAGTTACGGGGATTGGGAAATAATGTCACCCTAGATGTGCTAGAGGGACTTCCACATGGATTTCTCAACCTTAGTTTGGTGAGATAAAACTAAGAATTCCAGTTCCTAATTTTAAATTCAGATTCTCAGAACTGAATTTTTAATGAATTTCATATTCTTATTCTCATTTTCAGGTGAGCAAGGAGGCACATGAAGGTTCTAAATTATGTGTGAAGCGAATCATGGGCCTTCTTAAAATGGAAACACCTCCTGATTGTTCCCCTGACAAGTCACCATGAGTAACATGTTCCCCATCTTGATGGATGAAATTTTTTAGCCAACTTCATTCATCCTTGTCTGTATTGTATTGTAAGTTCAAGAACAGGCTTTTTTTTTCACTTAATCATACAGTAATTTTATAAAAGGCGACTGTAATTAAGTTTCCAGTGAAGGTGTTTTTTAGAGAGAGGCTTTGTGCTGTGATTTTCTTTGTGCTACCTTGCACATGATGAATTAATAATAAATACTAGAACTCTTGGGAATGTAGATATTTTTTCGTAGCATTTAGTTAGTTTCTTGGATCTATATTTTCTCCTGAATAGGAATGTTGATATTCAATTATACCTCTCTCAAAGACATCCCGTTTAGTGTACAAGCCCTGTTTAAGAAATGCTCGATGATGAAGTATAGATTCTGATTGAGCTATTTGTGATTTATTTTATGTGAATGTTGAACTTTTATAAATTTTACGTAGCTCTGTCACTCATTGTTTGGACAAACCAATATGGTTCAAGTGATATTTCTGTGTAGCGTAGTGTGATTAACTTACCTAAACTAAATGAATTTTATGCATGTTTCTTTTGCAATTGTAGGTTTTCTACTTAACTTTTTCTCTACTCTATGTTCAGATTTTGTCTGTGTTTACAATTGATGGTTCAAATCCAATTCATTCCTATTAGGTACTTTGATATAGTCTCTTGACAATAAAAGTCCTGACAAGCTGAAAGCACACTGTGATTCATTTCTCACCCCTCAGTTTTCTTCTTTTAGAAATTTTACTGAGACATGTTCAGTTACAGGTAATGAATGAAGAACACAAGATAAAGTGCATATGTTAAATGAAAGGGATTTATTTGAATGGCTTGAGAAGCACAGTAAAACAACTCAATGGATTTAACTTTACCAATACAGAAATCCAAAAGGTGAGAAGACATACCGGATAGGTTTAAAACTGAATAAATAAAAATATGCCACTTAAGTGTGAAAGCATGCTGATTATCAATCACCCACTTACACCAAACTTAGGAGGTATAAACATAAATTCAGTAGTCCAAGACATGAATGCGTTAAAAGGCACTTGTCATGATATTCAGGAAAACAAAATTTGCCCAGAGGTGATGAAACCAAACATACAACCAGCCAAAAATAGAAATGGAAAACACAATTAATACCATGGATAAAAGATCATTTTAGTCCACTGAAATGTCAGCACAAATACAGGCAGCCGTTCGAACAGCCATACTCTTTCACACCAACCCTGCCATTCCTTCTCTCCACTTAAGTTCAAGTTTGCCATGCACAGGATGCAAAGATCGACCATAGAACATTCCGTCATGGTTCATTAAAGTCATGAATCTTATGATATCACATTACGTATAGAGAAAGTTTAATGAAAGAACTAATGAGGCCATGTGTGAAAGATAGAAAGAGGTCTGCATATTATCACATTTTCGCATATGACATGACATTATCACCTTAAACACAGGGGTACAAAATGTTCTGATAATAATGAAGAAATTGGACACACGGAGGCAACACAGTTCAACTACCAAATCACATAAGAAACTGTCCCAAAGTGATGATGAGTTTACCAAGAGATGTAAGGTCTTATTTATCCTTCTCTTCCTCCTTCTCTTTCTTATCAACATAATGAAGTGCAGCATCGCCATTCACAGCCTTTGGCCTCAATCTCTTCTCTAGCACATATGCATCAGCAGGCTCAATTCTCTTGTAATAGCTCTCTTTAGTCTCAACTATTTCAAAATCAAATTTCTGATAGAATTTAAGAGCACCCTCATTGCATACTTGAACATGGCTGTATAACACAAAGAATAATAATGAGTCAGTTTAAAATTTTTATGAGATACAGTCATAAATTACATCTATGAATAAAAATACTTACAGGTAAATGCTACTGAAACTGCCGTCTCGTTCCACAAGATTAAGAACATGATTGAACATGACTGTACCAATGCCCAATCTGCGATAAGGATATAGGCAACCGAGGGTCATGATGTAAAGACGGCGGGTCTTTTCTGAAGTGTCTACTCTACAGCAGACTGCACCAACCACTATATCATTGTAATAAGCTAGAAAAAAATATATTTGTCTATATTATAAAGATTCAATATTGTTATCTGAGAGGTAATACATAATTTAACCCTATAAAATTGCACGGAACTCTATAAACAATCAACACTCATTTACTTGAACTCCCTACCATCTTACCTAGTTTGGCCAGTTCTCCAGCCTCCAAGACATCTCGATAAAACTTGTCATTGTATATTACAGGGAATACAACTTGATTGAGTCTTCTCAACTGTTTCAAGTTGTGTGGTGTAACATCCCCCAGCTCAATATTAGACCTTCAAACAAAGGACCAAAAATAATACAAGCACTGGCTGAAAAGAAATGTGGGAAAGCAAGTGGGAAGAAACAAAGTGATTGTGCATCTGACAGTCATAAGCTCTATCCTTCTTATCCTTGATAATATCATCAGAGGCGTGAATAAATAACAGCTCTTGAGAGAGTGAGCAATTTACACAGCATTCAATTCTAGACGACGATGTTCTAACATCAGTCAGACTGAAAGTGATTCAAAGGATTCATAACCTCTAGATTGGAATAACAACACATAAGAATCACGCATACAGCAAATAACACAAGACTATACCTGGTCATTTCGAGAGACGTAATTTTGAAAAGTGTAAGATAACTGTGCAAGAGAAATACTTGAGGAACTGTGCAGTTCCTGTTGTTTTCGGAGTACTGAAGGTAAGGTTTCGACGCACGTTTGTGGTGGGGTGAATGGAACAGACCTGCGCATTATGCACAGAAGGGGTTTCTGCAAATAACGTATCTGCATCTTTCGATTCAAAATGTCCCCGCTCCGTCCCGCGGGTTTTAAATTTCTTTGCATATCTCAAAGGAATGCTTTGAAAACAATTAGAACACTGTGTTGTAACTCCAGCTGAGGTGGCGGGTAAAGGCCGACAGCCAATAATCAACAAAAAAAATAATTTCTGATCAGTAATACTTCAATAATTTATTGAAACAGAATTTAACACTATTTGTGTGCCACTAGGTTTGACCTACAAGTGCGCACGCAAAATACAATCACAAACTTAGCACATTATAAAATAAGCGTAGGCACAGACTTTGAGGTACAAAACTTACACCAACTAAAATTATGCTTAGAAAACATATGGCTAATGCTACACCATGCACTTCAGTAAGTAGAAACTTATCAGCAACAACTTAACATTAGTTCTCATTATAGGAATGTCACAAACAACTTCATTATGGGCACTAAGCATTAAAGCACATTAACAAATCTAAGAAATTTCCTAATTGATGCTAATTATTGTATGCATCATGGTAATAATGCAAGATGTTTATAAGACATGTTTCAAGTTTGAACTAGAGCCCCATCAGTAACTTAACAATTCATGACATTCTAAATGACCTAGGAAACATTCAATTTGCTAGGGACTTGGTGCTTGAGGCAGTTACTATGCAACACCATTAACTTCATGTGAGCAGGGTAGGTAGAGTGATGTTACACTAGAAAGGTCCTTAGAGTAAATAAAATAATGAAGTGGGCTATGGTGACAAGCGTATGTTAGCCAATTGAATACACATCAAAATTATAAAAATATACAATCAACACTTCCTAAAAAGAGATATCGTCCAAAATTAAGATTTTACAATTTCCCCTAGTCATACAAAACAATAAAACACAATTTTTTCAAATTGACAACCAGTTACAGAATTACAAGAACTGTTCTACAAAATACTTTCATTCTGGTTTGATGAGTTGAGCCAAACATCAATAATAGAGATAAACATATTATTAAAAATGTGAAACAAACTGTACAACAACCCATGCAAAATCGTTGACAAATATTGATCTAACACAGCATTACGAACATGAGGGACAAGAAAAATCAACTTACAGTCACATCAGGTAGAATTTTTCAGGCTTACATCCTTGTCACAATTCATATAATTATAAAACTTCATTAAACATATTTTTGTTAACACGTAAGAGGTGTTGTCAAAGTTGAGTAATCAAAATTATGAACACATCGAGTCAAGCTGTTTCATGCATGAGTGGATATCTTCACTGTCCACAACAAATCCCTCCAATCTGTAACACAAAATTATTCAAATTCAAAATGACGACAGTACAAATCAAAAGCAATCCTACGAAACCATATTTATATAAAAGTTGATCTTACTTTTCTCTTAACACTTTAGCTTGTTCAGAAGTCCACACACCCTTTTTCAAGGCAGTCATACACTGACTTGCCAGAGACTTGAAACACTGTCGACGCGCTGCATTGTGAGGGGGGTTGTCCCACAGAGGTGTTGCTCGTACATATGCCCAAGCCAAAAGGACATAGTCCATTACAGCATCCCAGTGCTGTGAATCAAGAAGTGTCCTGCCTTGATCAAGAACACATTTCTGAAACGAGAGAATGAAGTTGTTAAGAAATAAAAAAGTTTAAAGAACCACAGGAAAACCATAACTACAAAAAGCAATATGTTACATTGGAATTACTGGTACCTTGAAAGCTGTTAGATGAGTAGATGCTCGGCTGTATGCTGGGGAGTCAGTCTTTGATGTCAGTCTGGAGTTAGGCAAAGATTTAAAAATATTTTTCTTCAGATAGTTTAAGCGCTCTTCCAAGGGTTTCAAATCCGGTGCTGGCAAAGACTCTTTCATTTCCTACAAAATAGTAAGAAATTGATAAACAGAAACCTGTACGCCAAAGATCTACACAACACACAGACAAAACTCCGACAAAATACCAAAGCAGTCTTCAAAATGCAACAGGACTTACATTTTCCAGTGCAGGATGTTTGTCAACCAAGCCTTGGATGACTTCAATCAACTGCTCTTGTGACAATCCTTTTAAAGCTGCATGGAGAGGACCCGAAAAATTTCTGAATCCAATTTTTTCCACTCTTGTCTTTTTTGGTGAAGGAGCCAGCTGCAGAAGATAATGACATTCATTTTTAGTCACAGTAAGAAGGTTGATGGCTTTTTGCACATTTAGGAAAGGGCATATTTTAAAGAGCATCATACCCTTGTTTTGGACTTGTCAGGGGAGCTGATCATTTCCCTTGGGTCACTCAGCATTAAACGTTTCCGTGGTGTACTGCGGCGCAGAACAGCATTTTTTAAAGGGCTGTTTGGAACACCGCCTTTTACAGGGGTGCAATCTCTGCCTAAATAATAATATAACAAAAGTTATTCAAAAGAGTATCATACTATAAACAGCATCCTCATAGAAAGTACATACTATCTTCTTTCTTGGCTTCAACATCTGGGCTCCATGTTACAGGCACACGGCGCCTTCCTCGTTGCTGAATCACAAGCTCATCTGGCGATGGTGAAGGGCTAATGTACGAGGCTGGAAGGTTCAAGTTGATATTCCACAAGCCCCCATGGATGAACCGAGCATTCATTGGTGTCGTCATTGCATCACCTAGATTTGATTAGACCAAATGCACCAGAATTGCAATTGCCAGGACAGAAGGTGGTGGTTGAACTAACTGAAAAAATAATGCAACACAATACATACCAATGACAGTCGTAGCTTCATCTGCAACTGTGAGCATGCCCAGGCGAGCAGGTATTTCAGAGAGAGCACTTCTGGTCTGGCGCCGTCCAGTTTCATGTGGTGGGGTCTCCATGTTTAATGCAAGAGTCGAATTTCAAAACCTGCTGACAACTACAACCCTTTAACAACAGACCATGCTAAACAGTCACATGTAAACATATTTTTAAACTTCCATAACTATAGGGAGTGGGAGGAAAGTGGCAAAAAAAAAACCTGCTAAATCGCTTCGAAACCGATAAATCCCAGCTCACTTTAACGAGAAGGAAACTGGAAGGGTGAAGGAGTGACGCTACCTAGTCGTGCTCGTGAGTAGCCCGGGCATGGCACAAAGGCCTGGATACCGAGTTTGAGAATCACAAAACTATTACCTTCTGCCAGAGCCGAAATCAAGATAGTACAGCCTGCTGGCCCTACCACTTCAAGCGAGCGAAGCTCAGTGAAAGATAGTCAGCGGCTGCATTTGGCTTACACGTAGGCGACGTGAGAGGCAATCCTTTCCCGCCGAAAGACAACACAGCAAAAACCAAGATGCCGGCTAACCTCCTCGCGCAATTCCCAACAAGTACGGAAAATTATGAAAAAGCTAGAAATTTGTGGAGTTTCTGAGAGGATGGTCAGCAACTGATGACTGATCTCTTACCATTAATGAGCAGATCAGCTCGGAGGTTCGAAGACCGATCGGAATGCGACACCCAACAATCAGCGTTGATGGCTGTGGATTTAAATCAACAGCTGGCTGTTGAGCGGGAGCGGCGGGCGGCGGCGGTAGCGGTTTGTTGCCAAAGCTTTGGCGGCAAAGACGCGTTGTCCGATTGGTCGTCCCTCTTTCTCCCGCTGACTTTCCCCGCCCCCTTTTGTTTAGTCTTTCCTTGTCTCGCAGCGGTGTCTAAATGTGAATAAGAAAATACCAAACCCAATCTGAATGTTTCTTCATGGATTGCCGTCTGTCGTCTGTCGTGTCGTCTGTCTCCGCCCGTCTCCGCCCCGCCGGCTTTGCCTTATTTGGTATTGGTTCGGAAGTGTACGAACGGAAACTTCGATCTCGTACACGCATTATGGAGGGTACATACAAATGACAATAGTGAACGGACACATTGATTCAGAAGGAGCATTCAGAAGACTGTTTTAGTGTGTCAACTTGTTAGAGTTAACTGTGGACACGTTCACCACACGCTCAACATGGGGAAAAAATCTCACAGTACCGACGATAAAAGTAAACAAAATAATAATGCTCCCAAAAACATGATGCAGGCGACTGGATTAAAAAAGATTCCCCCTCACAAACGAAATGAATTAAATCAACTTCTGGACAAAATTCTGAAAGGTACGTCGATGATTTACTTGATCACTTACATTTCCATTAAAAGAATCTAACCTCCCACACCATACAGCAAAATGTGGTTATATTCATAGCTAAACAAAAATTAAAATTACAGTAAAATATCTTCTCCCACCATTTGTAATCTTAAAATAAATCTGGTTTCAGTTAGTAGTAGTGTACCTGAATCTGCTAACGTAGCCAAGGAATGGGAAGCATATCAGGAAATTCAGAAATTGCTGAGCAAAGTAAAGCTGTTAGAATCAGGTAAAATATTTACTTTAAACTCGTTCTATTTAATCTCACAGATTTTTAAGGTCTCTAAAATATCATGTTAAATACTCTGTCTAGACCTGTTGCAGCCCTTGCCTTCAAGATCGTCAGCTATTGATGAATTTTTATTGTGGCTGCGAAACAATAATGTCGAGTTTGATGGTCTAAAGATCGCAGAATATCCAGGGCTGGACCTTGGCATTGAAGCAGAGAAAGATTTTAAGGAAGGAGATATGATGATTGCTGTCCCTCGTTCTGTAATGCTGACTGTTGAAAATATTCAGCAATCACCTTTCAGTGAGTGTCGAAATTCATTATAAATCATTAGGCATAAACAGAAATGACAAAATAATTGGCACCCTTTTCTTTTAATTTGCAGAGGAGCTTGCAAAGAAGGATCCTCTCTTAGTAAATATGCCAAATGTAGCCTTGTCATTATTACTACTACTCCAGCGTTATGATCCTACTTCATTTTGGAAGCCCTATATAAACATGCTACCTCAAAAGTATACTACAGTATTATACTTCACCCCAGATGAAATCTCTCAGTTGAAAGGTTCACCTGCATATGGTAAGTAATTTTAAATTTTTTTATAATATTTTTCACTAGTCCTAACTCTGTAATCATCAATGTCTTGTCTCCATTATGTTATCTTTCATATTTGGCTTACAGAAATGGCCCTTAGGCAGTGCCGGTCAATTGCAAGACAGTATGCTTACTTCAATAAATTGTTTCAGGTATTAACATGCTCACATTGTAATTATTTCATTTTGAACCTACTTTGAAATGAGTTAACTCATATTTCTTCGTCCCTCCAGCGATCAGGTGATGAAGCCAGTACAGTGCTCAGAGAAATCTTTACCTATGAAGACTATTGGTGAGTACCTTTTTGCATGCATGACAAGCGTAGTGGGGGGTAAAATGCAACAGACCATATCACCAAACTATCAACATTTATTTCATGTCTATGTTTAGACTTACTCATCAGTACCATAGCATGTACAACTGTTTGTTTAGTTACTATTCCTTTAAAATACCTGAAGACACTGTAAACAAAACTGAAGTTTCCACAAAAGTTTTGAAAGTTTCTTTTCATGTATTCATCTGAAATCTACATTTTGCACTCTTCTGTCACAGCAAAAATAATTAGTACAGCAATTTTGAGAGATTTACATTATTTGTGCCAAGAAACACTGCTTTTGGACAAATATTTTAATGAACATGTCGCTTTGTTCTCTTTCCTTACATCTCTAGGTAAACTAGGTACTTTAAGAAATAAATTATAAATACATTTATATATTACATCATATGCATTTATGTACACAGTCATCTCTGCAGAAATTGTAGATTGTGGCACTATTTTCAAATCTTATATTTTAATACTGTCAACAAGGTTTCTGATCAATATGAGAGCACCTTTTAAACCATTTATCTAAAACTAGTAGCTAGTATTTTTTTCCCCACTTGCTCACATTTTAGGCAGATGACGAAGATTTTTAGTTGCCATGTCACATTTTCTACAGTAGTCTTTTATCACAATAATATTTGCACAATATTTCATGAACATTGAGATATTGAGATCCCTGACAACACATCTCAGCTGAATTCTTCACTTAAGTCAGGTGTCCATTTCAGCTGGAATATCACAAATGTTTTTTTCGTGCGTTGTTTGTGCAGTCAGGTTTTGAACACTCCCTCTCCAGACGAGGGTGGACAGTCGATCCCGTGCCCCGTGTTTCTGCTTCATGGCAGCACGTTCCGCTAGCTTTTGATTTCGAGGCCGCTATTTCATGACATGTCGTGTCGCCTATTCCATGTCGTCCTCCTGAAACGTCTTTCTCAGCGAGCGCCACAGGTAGTAGTGCCGGTTGGATGCCGTGTTGGACGTGGCCCTCGAGCTGAGGTCCTTCTTGGAGTAGTACGGGACGGGCCCGTGGGCGGCGCCGAGGCCGCCGTCGTGGCCGTGTCCGCCCTGGCCGTGGCCGCCGTGGCCCTGCATGGGCTGCACCTGGCTGTTCTTGCTCACGTTGACGAGCACGGGGCTGAGCGAGCGGCCGCGGAAGCTGCCCCGCTGCAGCTGCTCGCAGAGGATGGCGCCGCGCGCGCGGATCAGGGCGCGCTTCTGCCGCCAGCGGAACACGATGAAGATGGTGAGGAAGCCGACGATGGCGAGCCCGCAGATGACAGTGCTCGCTATGATGGCGGACTTGACCCCCGACGGCAGCCTGTCCAGCCGGTCGTTCGACCGCTCGCGGACGCTGTCGCGGGCGCTGTCCACGACGATGGCCTCCTCCACGCTGCTGCTAACGCCGACCTGGCGGATTTCGCCGACGTGTTCCAGCAGCACGGCGTCGGGGCTGGGCCGATCCGGCACCGGGACGTGCTTGATGACGAGGTACGGGTTGCTGTCGGGCAGCCGGAACGTCGGCACCGGGTAGGGCTGCGGGGGCGGCGGGGGAGGAGACGGGGGCGGCGTCGGCTGCGGAGGGATGACGCGGGGGGCACGGCTCGGAGCTGCGGCGACGGCGGGGGCGGCCTGGCGATGGTAGCGCTCACCGGGGTCCGCGGGCAGCACGATACCGGCTGGCCTCACGTTGACGAGGGACAGCGTGGACGCGGCCTCCTCCGAGTCGTCGGCGCCACTGTAGGAGAACGGGTACTTCGGCACTTCGTGGAAGCTGCGCAGGATGTTGACGCTCTCCTTGCGCTCCGCTGGCGAGATCTCCTTAGGCACCAGGTCCACGGCGGGCTTGGTGTCGTCTGTCGGCCTCGCCCCGCTCTCGGTGGTCGGCGCGGACGTGTTGCGGAAGAAGTCGGCGAAGTGCAGCTGGCTGGAGCCGCGCTCGCGGTGCTGCAAGAGGTCGTCCAGCGTCATGTTACGCTCGGCCAGGATGCGCGCCAGGCGTGTCGAGCTCTGTTCCGACTTGAGCAGGTCCAGGATTTCGTCGTGTGAGGTGAAGGTGGTGGTGGTCGCGGCCGTCGTGGTGATTGTGGTGGTCGTTGTGGCTTCCGTCGACGAGGGGCGCTCAGACGGGGTGGAGAACGGCGCGGCGTCGAGCGCACCGCGGCTCCTCGCGTCCGCGATCATCTTCTCGATGGAGATGACCTCTGGCAGCGGCAGGGCGAAGCGGGTCGGCGGTAGCAGCGAGTCCCGCTCTCTCTCGCGCTCCTTATCCTTGAGTCTGCCCTTGACGGACAGGAAGGGAAGCCTGGGCCGCTCGGGGGTAGTCTCCCGGGCGGGCGCTTCGGTTGTGGCCTTGGGGCGCGTGAGCGCGGGGTTGGGGGCGGGCAGGCGCCGGGTCCCGGCCAGCGTGGGCGGCAGGCGACGCACCCCCGTCGAGGTGGACGTGGACGTGGACGTTGACGTGGACGTGATGGGCTTCCTCTTCTCAGCCTTGTCCAGCTCGTTGGAGTTGGCGGCCTGTACGGTGGCGTTGGCGGCCTGCCCCTGCTCCGGCCTGCCAAACGGTCCGTTGCCGATCTTCCTCTTGTCGAGCGCGTTGCTGCCCTCCTTGAGGTCGAGCGTCTCGTTCTCCAGACGGAAGTGGTCCGAGGTGTTCTGCAGCGTGGTGGGTCCATGTGGGGGCGGTGGCGGCGGGGTGGTGGTGGGCACCGTGGCGGCCGCGGTGGACTCGCCGGCGCCCTGGTCCGTGCTGGCGACGAAGCCGTGCGGCCGGAACTTGTGGTTGATGGCTCCAGGCGAGAAGACCTGCGCGTCGATGATGCGGTCCGCGGGGGGCAGCCACGACGCCTTGCTGCCGGGCGGCCCGGCCTTGGACACGCCCATCAGACGGGGCGTCGTGATCTCGAGGGAGTCGACGTTGAGCGGGTAGAACTCGCGAGGAGGGAGCGTCGCCGAGGGGGTGGACGACGCGGAGGGCAGTGTCGTCCTGGTATCGTCGTCCGAGTCCCTGCCCGCTGTGCTGGTGCTTGGACTCGGGCTCGGCGTGGTGGTGGACGGGATGCGGCGAGGCTTGGAGGTGTGCGTATCAGCTGCCTCCAGCGTGATCATTGCCATCATGGCGGGGCTCATGGGGTCGAGGGCGTCCCCCATGGCGCTGGCCTGCGCTTTGGCGTGCTGCTGCTCCGCCTTGGCCCTGGCCACGATGGCGGGGAGGCGCCGAGGCCGGGATGTGGTCACCTCCGGCTCCTCGCTGACCCTGGTGGTCTGTGGCGGGGCTGCCGAGGTGGCCGCCGAGGTGGCCGAGGTGGCCGCGGACGTCGGTCTGAGCACGGGGGGCAGTCGGCGTGGCTTGGACGGCACGAAGCTATTTTGGCGCTCGGTGGATGGCTCCCGGTCTGTGTCCGGGATGGCGCTGGTGGCGGGGGTGGCGGGGGATGACGGCACCGCGTCGTTGGCGTGGCCGTGTTGCGCCGTCAGGGCGGACAGGGCGCCGCGGTTCCCTTTGAGCAGGTCGGACAGCGAGAGGTTCCTGTTCTGCAGCAGCTCGCTCAGGCTGAGGTGGCCTGCCGTCTGCTTGAGCAGGGCCTTGAGGTCCCCGGGGGACACCGCCTGCGGGCCCTGGGGTCCCAGAGGGCTGGTCTGCTCCTCCGTGGTGGTGGTCGTGGATGTGGACGAGGGTTCGTTGCTCCTGGCGTCGTCCTCTGCGCCGTCAGCGCTGGCCGGGTCGGCGTCGGGCCGAGGAGGGCGCCGGCGCCGCTGGCTCGGCTTCTTCCGTCGGTAGTCGTCACCCTGGGCGTCGTCCTCGTCCCGGGGGTACTTCCTCCTCTTGGGGGCGACGTCACCGTCGGCGTCCTCCTGGCCCTGGGCCGTCAGTTGTCCGGGGCGGGGTCGCTTCCGGGAGTAGCGGCGCCGCTTGGGCTGCACCGCGTCCTCGAACGCCGAGTCCTGGTCCGTTTTGGCGGCCCCGCCCGCGTCTCCCTCGGCGGCATCCTCCTCGTCGGCGGTGGGCTCGGCGGCCGCGGAACCCACGCGGTGCCGCCAGTTCTGGAAGCCAAAGACAAACACTGCGTTACACAAGGGCCAATCTGTCTGTGCTGCCTCACGGCCGTCCAGAAAGTGCGTCCGAATTTTCTCCGTGCCGAAACGGCGAACGCGAACGGCGGCGAGCGCCTGCGAGCGCGAGGGTAGGCCAGCCCGCACGACACGCGTGAGTGCAGAGGCCGGGATTGCCTACCCAGCAGGCGGCTGCCACCGGACCGTACAAGGCGATGCCTTGCGATGCCCTGCCCTGCCGCAACTGCAATCAATTGATAATGGCGACTTGCCCGGCGAGTCCAGGCGGCCGCGCCTTCGAAGGCACAAAGTAGCAGAGCGGAGTCGTCGGTCGCGACGCGTGCGCTTTTCCCCTTGAGGTACTCGGCAGCCGAGGCTCCGGCCCACTCCGGCCGCAGCCCTGGCCGCAGCTCCGCCCGGCCCCGTCCGGCCCGGCTCTCTCGGCGCTCTTTTCTCCGATAGAAAGAGGAAATGAGTGGAATCTCTGTGCGCGCGAGAGGCCCGGGGAACTGGAGTCGAGCCGGGCTTGACTGGAGCTGGAGCTGGAGCTGGCGAGAGAACGAACGTCCAGTGTCAACTACCCCATCCAACGCGCGCCAGTCGGGGCGAGTAGTGAGGTTAATTGACTTATGATTTTGCCGTTTCGTACATTACTCATAGTGTGCTAAAAAAATATTAAAATTGGAGTGAATCCACTTAATGTGGTTACAAATGCCCCGCCCCCGTGTTTCGTGACGGTGGAAAAACGCCTGGCAAGGAATGACGAAGGCATTTTTCGTCTCTTCGCCATCTCCCACCCAGCAGCAGTCGAAAAAAAAATTGTCAACCCGTCCGCTGCTTCCCTTCCCACCCCTCCGGGCGTGGTTCGCCTACTCTACTTTGACTTTGTCCAGTCTACCGGGCAGCGGTGCACGTCCTTATTTTAAACCTCGGCCCCTTTTAAGCCGAGGATGGAAATGAAAAGAAGGGGCTTTATCTCCTTGGCGTGACCTGGACCGGGAGCCTTAAGGCCGAGAGGGCTGTCATTGTGGCGGGCGTGGGGCGGCCGTGACAACAGGAGCGCGGTGGGCGGCGCGGCCCCAGGTCCGGACCGGCTGGACCGCGGCGATGATAAAAAAAAAATATATATATTTTTTTTTAAAAAGGTGAAAAGTTTCTCCCACGCTGATTATTGAAAAGGCGCCGCCGCGTTGCGATGATACAATGAGGTTTTCGCACAAAGTGCCCCGCCCCCGCTGCCCCGCCCCCGCTGCCCCGCCCCCGCTGCCCCGCGCCGCGCCGTAAACACAATGGGCGCCGCGGAAAATGAAGAGCGCGCCCTTCTTCCCCGGCCGAATATTATGAATGAAATAATTTCATGTAGTACGCGCGTGTCCACACGCCGGCGGCGCTCCTCCTTCTCACCTCTCATGTTTTTTTTTTCTTGTTAATTTTTTTTCTTTTCGAGTTTCATTTTATCCTTTTTTTTTTCGGGACGCTTTTTGTAATTGGTCCGTTTGACGGAGGGCTGCCGCTGCTGCTGCTGCTGCACACTTTTCTCGTCACTCTCGCTTTCTATACCGCGCTCGTCTTAATGAACGTAGTGTTTGCAGAGTGATTAACGAATTGAAGGCTGTTATAATTGTTTTGTCGGCCGGCGGCCCTCAGAAAGGAAAGCTCCGCTGGGCAAGGGGCGGGGGTGGGGGCGGTTCTCTAATGGGCTCAGATCGTCGGTGAGGCGATCGCTGACTTTTTGCCTACTCATACTCTCAGGGAAGTTGTGGGCCGTGCTCGCCCTGGCCGGCCTTGTCGAAGACTCCCTCGATGACCTTCGGCGTCCTTGCCTTGGAGGGCGCGGGTTCGAATACCCCGGCCGTGTGACTTATTTCTTACGCCTCTCTGCGTCGTCACTTCCTCGACCGCTCCACTACTCACCTTGTCGTACTCGCGGTGGAGGGCGCTGACGCTGTCGCCGGCGTCGTCGCGGGCCTCGGCGTCCAGGAGCAGGTCCAGGCCCAGGTAGTCGGTGAGCCCGGCGTGGGGCCTCGCCGGCGCCCCCAGCGCCAGCAGCAGCGCCGCCACCCACAGCCACCGCATGGCCCTGCACATGACAACACGGGGGAAATTGTTAAACAGAGTTGACCCCGAAATTTCGGCAAGCAGCACGCATTCGTGTCCGACAGCACCACCCGACGCCTGCTGGGTAGGCAGCTACGACTTCTGCATGCACGCGTGTCGTGCGGGCTGGCCTACCCTGGCGCTCGCAGGCGCTCGCCGCACGACTTTGACAAAATCATCAAACCGTCGGACTCTGGCCGCCCGGTCGGACTTATTCCGGGACGTATAGGGGAAGGGCACGGCGAGAAAGTTAGACGTCATCAATCTAGAAAAGTAGAAAAGAGCGGGACGGATAGGGTCCGCGCGCCGCGCCGGCTGGGCTGGGCTGGATTAGCGGAGAGCAAGCGGGCGCCGGTTCCGGTAGCCGCTTCCCCTTTCCTCTGCGCCCACGCACGCTCCGCACACGAGAGAGAAAGAGAGAGAGACAGACAGACAGAGACAGAGGCCATGAAGGTCGACGACGAGCACGAAGATGGGAACGGAAGGTTTGGATTGATATGGACTTGGGGGCAATTTCGCCGGTATACAGGGACTGACCGTCGCTGTCGCTGGCGGGGACAGTCGGTAATGGCATGCAGCCCGGTGCACTGTACGGTCAAGGGCCGGGTCAGTGGCCTTATTGGGGGTCAGCGCGTGTGCGTGTGTGTGTGTCGGTACGGAGAAAGCTTAGAGATGGATCTAGGGAGGGTCGGTTCGTTATTGAGAGACCCTCGGCGGCCGCGACCACCCAGGCTGGGCAGGATGGCGACGTCTTTGGTGATGAGCAGCAGCCGCAGCAGCAGCAGCAGCAGCAGCCGCAGCAGCAGGAGCAGCCGCAGCAGCAGCAGCAGCAGCAGCAGCAGCGACTGCTGCGCAAGCGCACCGCTGCCATCGCCCCTGGCCGGGCCGCCGGCTCGCCGCTGGCTGCTCTGCTGCTCACTCACGCATGAAGGTGGCCGTTTATGACTTTTTATACGCTATTCATACGGCCGGCCGGCCGGGCCGAAATAATGAAAGGGCGGGCGGATGGCGGCGGTTATGAGAGGAGAGGCCGCCGGAGGAGGCCGGAGGAGGCGGGCGATAACGGCACGTGTTACTTGCATCACAATGGCGTGCCATGCGGCGGGGACCGCGACGGCGGCGGCCTCTCCGGGCGGCCTGTGGCGGCGCCGCACGGCCCCCGAGGCCCCCGACGTGGACACTACATCATGGAGCACATCCCCGGGCCGGGCCAGGTCGGGCCGGGTCGGGTCGGGTAGGG